>WNGS01143355.1:0-14469 GCA_020271785.1 Procambarus virginalis
CACAATTTCTCTGCTATGGGAACGATGTCACCACAATTTTCTCTGCTATGGGAATGATGTCACCACAATTTTCTTTAGAAAGAAGACAATCCAGCATCCATTTTCTTCGTGTGACTAAACTATCCGGCAACATTTCTGGCACTTTTGAAGTCCTTGAGCGCTTCCTTGGTCAAGTCTCTGATTACTTGTTTGATCAACTTTCTCAGTGCTTCCTTAATCAAGTTTCTAAGTACAATCTTGAATAACTAATTCATCACTTCCATCGCGTGCTTGTTTGATCAGTCACCTCTCGTCCACAGGTAGGTGGTTCCGTGGTAAGGGAATTATCAGGAGGAAGCACTAAGTCTATACGAATATATTACAACTGGAAGGGATATGAGGATAAGAATTTAAAATACGTCGGAGGGAAGGATAGTCCCAAGTACTTTTGATTGAACAGAGTCTAGATCCACGAAGTCCTGGACACGTACATTTTGTTATGTAAGTCGTGTACACAGTGTGTGTATATATATGTGTGTATGATAGCTTAATGTATGATGTGTATAAGTGTATGATGTGTGTGTATGGAACAGCCCTATATATACACTCTACATGTACACATAAGATCTCACCTGTTTGTAAACCTGGGATGTGTACATAAGATCCATGTACACCTTAGTCATGTATTCCTCGATGTGTACTTTACCTGTTTGTTTCTCATTTGAGTGAGCGAAAGATAGTGAGAAAAAAAACAATACACAATTTTAAGTTACTGAAATTAGTTGGAATCTTTAGTGAGGATGAAGGGAGTAAGTTTTTTGCAGGGTAAAAGGAGACGCAAAACTTTGAAATAGCAAAAATTAGGAAAGAAATTAAATACCTGAACTCCGACATGAATTTGGGCTTACGTATCTGTGCTTGGTAGAGCGAGTGTTAGCTCTCGGGTCCCGCCTCTTAGCTAATAATAGAAAGTTTATTCCCAGTAAAAGCAGTGTGTTCCTGTGCATATTCCAATAGTTTGTGCTTGCAGGATTGACCTGTTAGCTCTTGGACCTCGTCAATTCCATCCACTGGTTGACTAATGCAATAACTCCCGTCCTATTTTCTCTAGCATAACAATTTGGTCAACTACTGACAATACCCGGGATGCAAACCACAACAGCTTTCTAACTCCCAAATACCTATTTATTGTTAAATGAACAGAAGCATCAGGTGGAAGAAACTTTGCCCATTTGTTTCTGCTTCGACCAGGAATCGAACCGGGGGACCTATTAGGTTCAATCATATCTATAATTGAACTGTGTATAGTATCAGCCTCCACTACCTCACGTCCTAATCCATTCCATATGTTAACTACTCTGACACTAAAAAAGTTCTTTTTAATATCACTTTGGCTTATCTGGGAACTCAGTTTCCACCTTGTGTCTCCTTATGCGTGTACCACCTGTGTTTCATTGGCTTTATTCAACTTCCCTGAGAATCTTGTATGTGGTGATTATGTCTCCCTTAACTCTTCTTTCTTCCAGCGACGCGAAGTTTAGTTCCCGTAGTCTCTCCTTGTAGCTTACACCCCTCAGCTATGGAAATGTTCCACTCAGGTCCGTCACTCGCAAATAGATTTGCGATAATTGAGTGCGGGCGGAGACCCATAGATCATATCCAACACGCACGCAAGCGCGTGTGTGTGTATATTTACCATTTGCTATTGTGTCTGCAGAATTGAGCTATTAGCTCTTGGACCCCGCCTCTCTAACCAATCTATTTTTACTCTATATCTACTACATATATTTATATCTAAAACACACATACGCACAAACACACACACATCCCCAGGAAGCAGCCAATAGCCGGTTGTCAAACTCCAAGGTATCTATTTCCTGCTAGGTGAACAGTTGCATCAGGGTGAAAGAAACTGTGCCCATTTGTTTCCACCTCCACCGGGGATCGAATCCGGGTCCCTTAAGACTGCGACTCCCGAGCTCTTCCCCACTCAGCCGCGAGGTGGGTGTGTGTGTGTGTGTGTGTGTGTGTGTGTGTGTGTGTGTGTGTGTGTGTGTGCGTGTGTGTGTGTGTGTGTGTGTGTGTGTGTGTGTGTGTGCGTGTGCGTGTGCGTGTGTGTGTGTGTGTGTGTGTGTGTGTGTGTGTGTGTGTGTGTGTGTGTGTATGTGTGTGTGTGTGTGCGTGTGTGTGTGTGTGTGTGTGTGGTCCTCACTCTCAACTGTGAGACAACTATCTTCAACTGGATGTGATCTATGGGTCTCCGCCCTCACTCAATTACTGGAAATCCATTTGCGTGTGACGGACCCGAGTGGAACATTTCCATATACGAGTGAACCCCTCGGGAGGTGGCGGTTATTGTGAGTGCTTATCGTTGCAACCTCTGCTTAAAGATATGTATAGCGAAGACTTGTCATTTGCAACTTTTACGTAAGGGAAGGGGGTGTGTGGGGAAGGGTCCTCCCTGCAACCTCTAAGTGGAGAGGGATGTAGCGTAGGCTGACCAGACCACACATTAGAAGGTGAAAGGACGACGACGTTTCGGTCCGTCCTGGACCATTCTCAAATTGATTGTCCCAATCAATTGTCAAGTCCCAATCGACTTGAGAATGATCCAGGACGGACCGAAACGTCGTCGTCCCTTCACCTTCTAGTGTGTGGTCTGGTCAACTTACTTTAGCCACGTTACTGTGACTCATCGCCTGCATGTAGCGCAGGCCTTATCTCGTCAGACTCAACATGAACAAGTGTGAGCGAATGTAATCCTTGTAACCTCTGCATTAGATGGGGTGAGACGGTGGCTTACCCTTGCAACCTCTCTATATATTTCTTGGGATCTGTCACTAGCTCTCCCCAAGCCAGTGAGCCAAGGATGAGGCTCTCCGGTAGATGCAATGGAAGTCATATCAGGGCTTTTTCTTGGACTACGAGCCACAAGACTGGCAACGAAACTAGAAATGGTTGTTAAAAGATATCCTTGTTGGACGCAATATTGACAACACCAAGAAACAAAGAACTCAAATACACAGCTAATGGTTCATTAGCAGGTTTCAGAAGAGTTTCAAATAGCACCAGGATGACACAGTGTTCAACAGACATCTTAATGCCTTTGATGTCACATACAGAATAAATGATAAATATACCGACGAAATATTTACAAGTTTCGTGGTGCAGGCGTCTTGGAGAGCGTCGCCAACAGACATTATGATACGGCTGTTCGAGGATAATTAATACCTAATGCAGGCGATGAGTCACAATAACGTGGCTGAAGTATGTTGACCAGACCACACACTAGAAAATGAAGGGACGACGACGTTTCGGTCCGTCCTGGACCATTCTCAAGTCGATTGTATATCTATTTCAATAACTTTCAATAACTTTAATTTTAGTTATTCATTTAGTTGAATAATATTTCAATAACTAAGCAAATTTGCTTCGCATTTTGTGTACATATTGATAGTGAAAAAATAGGTACTACATGCACTCTTCATCTACACCACAGACGGGCCACTGAATCAGGAGCTATTAAAACAGCTTTAAAACTAGCTGTTAAATAGAACATACATAATACGTGCAACGATATATAGATAAAATAACTATTGTTTCAACCTTGCAACAAAGGTCAATCACGTGATAACATCATATTGACTACACAACGTATTCAATCCAAGTAAGCACTTAGACGTCAAATTTATATCAACTGAATATCAGTTGACATAAATTATATAATGTCAGGTATGTGAACCAGGGAATGATATGGCAGAGGAGCACCAATTTTGACAACTCGTAACACAGATAAAGATAAATAATTAGAGATTAAACACTGCACGAGATGCACAGTGACCTCAACGCAGTAACGCCAACGTCAGAATCTGTGACATGGTACAAAAACTCGACCAACTATGAACCCCTTTGTTGAAAAGCTACAACAGAAGAGCAGAGGTACACACGCACCTCCCTCAGCCTTGCACACCTATGTGCGTAATGTGCATGACGAACTGGCACACATAATCCACATGAGGAACACAGTTATCAGCACTGTGGCGAACAGCCAGGTTCATCATATTATCTAATACAATGGCGAGTTATAGCTCAACCAAACCTCAAAAACAACATATCACAAGAAAACTCCTGTTTGTGGAAGGCCTTTTGTGTGCGTGTCCTATCCTATGTGCGTGTCCTCTCCTGTGTAGGTGTCCACGTCCTGGCCACCACAGTGTGTGTGTGTGCGTGGCCGTGACGTGGCTGTCTAGGGTTCGTGCCCAGGCCATGTAGACCTCGTGTGAGCAGGCTTACGTTATGAAACAAGTTGTGTTCATACTCTTGAACATTTTCAGGTCTGGGGTAGGGAGAATTTCAATGAGCATTTCTAAATCGCTTGGCATCAAATGTACGTTTTCCAATGGTTTATCCTCTCTCCTCCTCTCCTCTCTCTCTCTCTCTCTCCTCATCTCTCCTCCTCTCTCTCCTCTCTCTCTCCTCTCTCTCTCTCTTCTCTCTCTCTCGCGAGGCCGAGGAATTATCCTAAGTTCTCATCACAAATAAGAGATAAGACTCACTGTCCTGCCTACAAGCCGCTGCAGCTGCTCTCATCAGCACCACCAGCCAGGTCTTCTCCGGCCTTAATTGTGTAATTTGATTTCGTTCTCATTGTTTCATTACGGCGGCAACTGTCCTTGGGAACCTCCAGCGAGGTCTGTCGCGTGCAGGCGTCGTTAGCGAGGTTGTTAAGAAGTGACCATTGTGTATGTGTGTGTGTGTGTGTGTGTGTGTGTGTGGGTGTGTGTGTGGTGTGTGTGTGTGTGTGTGTGGTGTGGTGTGTTTACTATTTGTTTGTATTACTATTTATGTCTGCAAGATCGAGCTATTAGTTCTTGGACCCCGCCATCCTCACCAATCTATTATCTCTAACACACACACACACACACACACACACACACCACACACACACACACACACACACACACACACGCACACACACACACACATATTCCCCGGATACAGCCCGACTCAATTGTCCTTAACTCCCAGGTACCTATTAACTGCTAGGTGAATAGGACTATCAGGCAAAAACAGCTGTTCCCATTGGCTTCTACCTCGGTCGGGAATCGAACCTGGGCCCTTAGGACTACCGACCCCCCCCCCCGCAAGCGCATGAATAGCATCCAAGTTATAATTCACTAAAATTTATCTGACCCCGAGCAGGATTCGAACCTGTATTAGCAGGGCTCACCTGGTAATGTAATACAGATATGAAGTTGTGTATCAGTATAGCGTCCAGCCTAACATCAGGTATGTATCTGATGAAGATTCTGCTATTCCTGATATGATCATATACAAGTTTCTTGATTCCCAATCGGTATAACTAGTTTCTTTCAGAATTTGATGAAGTTTGTCATTTTTAATCGTATATTGACTTGACACTGTATTTATCACTGTCTTTCGCTATCTGCTCATTTCTATATATTTCTATTAAAGTGTTGTCTGAATGTTTGTATATATATATATATATATATATATATATATATATATATATATTATATATATATAGATATATGACTGCTAGGTGAATAGGACTATCCGAGTTACCATCCGAGTGCCGGCGGGGCGGGGAAGTGGTTCAAAGAGCTTCGGCTATCACTTCCTTATGTTCCGGTCGTGATGGTCAAGCAGATTAAGGCGTCCTGTAGTTACCATTTGCGTTGCTTTTGGGAGTATGGGTTCGAGTCACTTCTGGGGTGTGAGTTTTCAATCGCATATAGTCCCTGGGGACCATTCAGGCTTGTTGCATATATATATATATAATATATATATATATATATATATATTAGATATATATATATATATATATTATATATATATATATATATATACGAACAAGCCAGAATGTCCCCAGGCATACATGCAACTGAAAACTCACACCCCAGAAGTGACTTGAACCCATACTGCCAGGAGCACTATGCAACTGGTGTACATGGCACCTTAAACCACTCGACCATCACGACCGGACAAAAGGACAAAAGCTGAGGTAGCCGAGGCTATTTGCCCATCAGCCTGCCGCACTCTGATGGTAACCTGGGCATAGTATTTTATCAAATCACCTCATTCTTTGGGGCACACGTGAGGAACACAAATTAGAACACAAAAGTCTCTGTCCGTCTCTCTCTCTTTCTCATACCATTAAAAACACAAGGTCCTCCCAGAATCTAAATAGTGTGCAAGCCGCAGAAAATTGTTCACCTTTGCCAGGTAATTACCTTGGAGGAGGAAGAGGAAGATTATCTCTTATGCAAATAATACATCTGTTTTGTATGTCCTTGTCTCAGAATGGATTAAACATATAAATTCGAAACCATTTATATAAATAAATATATATATATATATATATATATATATATATATATATATATATATATATATATATATATATATATATATATTACATATTAGTATATTTTGGTAGCAGTCTTTCTTGTGAACATAAGTTGTTAAATATGACCGAAAAGTAAGATTAATAATTCTAATACGAATTTTCCTCAACATTTCTTATGTTTCTTTTTACTGTTGATGGTAATTGAAAAATCAATTCTCCAAAATTCATTTTTATTTCTAGTCTGAAATACTTGAAACGCGTTTCGTAATAACTTATTACATTTCAAAGACTTTAGTTTGCACACACACGACTGTAACCTGAAAACACTAAACAGAGTTTACTATGCTTACACTAAACAGCTTGTCTTATATACTCGCATTTGGGTGAGGTGATATGTTGCAAACAGTTTTGGATGAGGTGAACAAACTTTTGACCAACACAAGACAGAACACGGTGCAATGGGTATTAATTGGATAAATGAGAGATAAGAATGGAAGTACTGCAAAGGGCCTATTGGCCCATACTATCCTCTTGATGCTTCTATATTGGAGCGGAGTCTTGAAGTGGCTAAATAGATAGTTGTGCATTAATGGGCTGTTGATTGCTGGTGTTGACTTCTTGATGTGTAGAGCCTCGCAGATGTCGAGCCGCCTGCTATCGCTGTATCTATCGATGATTTCTGTGTTGTTTGTTAAGGTTTCTCTGGTGATGGTTTGGTTGTGGGAAGAGATTATATGTTCCTTAATGGAGCCCTGTTGCTTATGCATCGTTAATCGCCTGGTAAAAGATGCTGTTGTCTTGCCTATATACTGAGTTCATTGAGGCTTACAGTCCCCAAGTGGGCATTTGAAGACATAGACGACGTTGGTCTCCTTTAAGGCGTTCTGCTTTGTGTCTGGAGAGTTTCTCATGAGTATGTTGGCAGGTTTTTTGGTTTTATAGTAAATCGTCAATTGTATCTTCTGATTTTTGTCTGTAGGGATAACGTTCCTATCACCACTATCTTTCAGGACCCTTTCCTCCGTTTTATGAGCTGTGGAAAAGAAGTTCTTGTAATATAGTCTAATAGGGGTATAGATGTTGTATTAGTTGTCCTCTTCAGGGGTTGCATGGCGTTTCACTTTCCTTCTTGTAATGTCTTCAACGAAACCATTGGAGAAGCCGTTGTTGTTGACTAGGACCTGCCTTACCCTACAGTTCTTCATCGACTTATATATATATACATATATATATATATATATATATATATATATATATATATATATATATATATATATATATATATATGTATATATATATAAGTCGATGAAGAACTGTAGGGTAAGGCAGGTCCTAGTCAACAACAGGCTTCTCCAATGGTTTCGTTGAAGACATCATAAAAGGAAAGTGAAACGCCATGCAACACCTGAAGAGACAACTAAACAACATCTATACCCCCTATTAGACTATTTTACAAGAACTTCTTTTCCACAGCTCATAAAACGGAGAAAGGGTCCTGAAAGATATTGTTGATAGGAACGTTATCCCTACAGACAAAAATCAGAAGATACAATTGACGATTTACTATAAAACCAAAAAAACTGCCAACATACTCATGAGAAACTCTCCAGACACAAAGCAGAACGCCTTAAAGGAGACCAACGTCGTCTATGTCTTCAAATGCCCACTTGGGGACTGTAAGCCTCAATGAACTCAGTATATAGGCAAGACAACAGCATCTTTTACCAGGCGATTAACGATGCATAAGCAACAGGGCTCCATTAAGGAACATATAATCTCTTCCCACAACCAAACCATCACCAGAGAATTTTTAACAAAAAACACGAAAGATCGATAGATACAGCATAGCAGGCGGCTCGACATCTGCGAGGCTCTACACATCAAGAAGTCAACACCAGCAATCAACAGCCAATTAATGCACAACTATATATTCTAGCCACTTCAAGACTCCGCTCCAATATAGAAGCATCAAGAGGAAGTAGTAGGGCCAATAGGCCCTTTGCAGTTACTTTCATTCTTTCCTCTCATTTATCCAATTAATACCCATTGCCGGTTCTGTCTTGTGTTGGTCAAAGTTTGTTCACCTCATCCAAAACTGTTGCAACATATCACCTCACCCAAATGCGAGTATATAAGACAAGCTGTTTAGTGTTAGCATAAGTAAAACTCTGTTTAGTGTTTTCAGGTTACAGTCGTGTGTGTGCAAACTAAAGTCTTTGAAAATGTAATAAGTTATTACGAAACGCGTCAAGTATTTCAGACTAGAAATAAAAATGAATTTTGGAGAATTGATTTTTCAATTACCATCACAGTAAAAAGAAACATAAGAATGTTGAGAAAATTCGTATTAGAATTATTAATCTTACCATTTTTCGGTCATATTTAACAACTTATGTTCACAAGAAGACGCTACCAAAATATACTAATATATATATATATATATATATAGTATATATATATTATATCTATATATATATATATATATATATATAGTATATATATATATTCTATTCTATATAATATTTTCATTTATAGTTTAATCCATTCTGAGACAAGGACATACAAAACAGATGTATTATTTGCATAAGAGATAATCTTCCTCTTCCTCCTCCAAGGTAATTACCTGGCAAAGGTGAACAATTTTCTGCGGCTTGCACACTATTTAGATTCTGGGAGGACCTTGTGTTTTTAATGGTATGAGAAAGAGAGAGAGACGGACAGAGACTTTTGTGTTCTAATTTGTGTCCTCACGTGTGCCCCAAAGAATGAGGTGATTTGATAAATACTATGCCCCAGGTTACCATCAGAGTGCCGGCAGGCTGATGGGCAAATAGCCTCGGCTACCATCAGCTTTTGTCCTTTTGTCCGGTCGTGATGGTCGAGTGGTTAAGGTGCCCTGTACACCAGTTGCATAGTGCTCCTGGCAGTATGGGTTCAAGTCACTTCTGGGGTGTGAGTTTTCAGTTGCATGTTGCTGGGGACCATTCTGGCTTGTTCGTATATATATATATATATATATATATATATATATATATATTATATATATATATAATATATATGATATATATATTATATATATATATGCAAACAAGCCTGAATGGTCCCCAGGACTATATGCGATTGAAAACTCACACCCCAGAGTGACTCGAACCCATACCCAAAGCACGCAACGGTAACTACAGGCGCCTTAATCTGCTTGACCATCACGACCGGACATAAGGAAGTGATAGCCGAAGCTATTTGAACCACTTCCCCGCCGGCACTCGGATGGTAACTCGGATAGTCCTATTCACCTAGCAGTCATATATATATATATATATATATATATATATATATATATATATAGATATATATATATATATATATACAAACATTCAGACACACATTTAATAGAAATATATAGAAATGAGCAGATAGCGAAAGACAGTGATAAATACAGTGTCAAGTCAATATACGATTAAAAATGACAAACTTCATCAAATTCTGAAAGAAACTAGTTATACCGATTGGGAATCAGAAACTTGTATATGATCATATCAGGAATAGCAGAATCTTCACAGATACATACCTGATGTTAGGCTGGACGCTATACTGATACACAACTTCATATCTGTTTACATTACCAGGTGAGCCCTGCTAATACAGGTTCGAATCCTGCTCGGGTCAGATAAATTTTAGTGAATTATAACTTGGATGCTATTCATGCGCTTGCGGGGGGGGGGGTCGTAGTCCTAAGGGCCCAGGTTCGATTCCCGACCGAGGTAGAAGCCAATGGAACAGCTGTTTTTGCCTGATAGTCCTATTCACCTAGCAGTTAATAGGTACCTGGGAGTTAAGACAATTGAGTCGGGCTGTATCCGGGGAATATGTGTGTGTGTGGTGCGTGTGTGTGTGCTGAGCTGTGTGTGTGGTGTGTGTTTGTGTGTTGTGTGTGTGTGATGTGTGTGGGTGTGTGTTAGAGATAATAGATTGGTGAGGATGGCGGGGTCCAAGAACTAATAGCTCGATCTTGCAGACATAAATAGTAAATACAAACAATAGTAAACACACACACACACACACACACACACACACACACACACACACACACACCACACACACACACACACACACCATACACAATGGTCACTTCTTAACAACCTCGCTAACGACGCCTGCACGCGACAGACCTCGCTGGAGGTTCCCAAGGACAGTTGCCGCCGTAATGAAACAATGAGAACGAAATCAAATTACACAATTAAGGCCGGAGAAGACCTGGCTGGTGGTGCTGATGAGAGCAGCTGCAGCGGCTTTGTAGGCAGGACAGTGAGTCTTATCTCTTATTTGTGATGAGAACTTAGGATAATTCCTCGGCCTCGCGAGAGAGAGAGAGAGAGAGAGAGAGAGAGAGAGAGAGGAGATGAGAGAGAGAGAGAGAGAGAGAGAGAGAGAAAGAGATAAACCATTGGAAAACGTACATTTGATGCCAAGCGATTTAGAAATGCTCATTGAAATTCTCCCTACCCCAGACCTGAAAATGTTCAAGAGTATGAACACAACTTGTTTCATAACGTAAGCCTGCTCACACGAGGTCTACATGGCCTGGGCACGAACCCTAGACAGCCACGTCACGGCCACGCACACACACACTGTGGTGGCCAGGACGTGGACACCTACACAGGAGAGGACACGCACATAGGATAGGACACGCACACAAAAGGCCTTCCACAAAACAGGAGTTTTCTTGTGATATGTTGTTTTTGAGGTTTGGTTGAGCTATACTCGCCATTGTATTAGATAATATGATGAACCTGGCTGTTCGCCACAGTGCTGATAACTGTGTTCCTCATGTGGATTATGTGTGCCAGTTCGTCATGCACATTACGCACATAGGTGTGCAAGGCTGAGGGAGGTGCGTGTGTACCTCTGCTCTTCTGTTGTAGCTTTTCAACAAAGGGGTTCATAGTTGGTCGAGTTTTTGTACCATGTCACAGATTCTGACGTTGGCGTTACTGCGTTGAGGTCACTGTGCATCTCGTGCAGTGTTTAATCTCTAATTATTTATCTTTATCTGTGTTACGAGTTGTCAAAATTGGTGCTCCTCTGCCATATCATTCCCTGGTTCACATACCTGACATTATAATTTATGTCACTGATATTCAGTTGATATAAATTTGACGTCTAAGTGCTTACTTGGATTGAATACGTTGTGTAGTCAATATGATGTTATCACGTGATTGACCTTTGTTGCAAGGTTGAAACAATAGTTATTTTATCTATATATCGTTGCACGTATTATGTATGTTCTATTTAACAGCTAGTTTTAAAGCTGTTTTAATAGCTCCTGATTCAGTGCCCGTCTGTGGTGTAGATGAAGAGTGCATGTAGTACCTATTTTTTCACTATCAATATGTACACAAAATGCGAAGCAAATTTTGCTTAGTTATTGAAATATTATTCAACTAAATGAATAACTAAAATTAAAGTTATTGAAAGTTATTGAATAGATATACATACGACTTGAGAATGGTCCAGGACGGACCGAACCGTCGTCGTCCCTTCATTTTCTAGTGTGTGGTCTGGTCAACATACTTCAGCCACGTTATTGTGACTCATCGCCTGCATTAGGTATTAATTATCCTCGAACAGCCGTATCATAATGTCTGTTGGCGACGCTCTCCAAGACGCCTGCACCACGAAACTTGTAAATATTTCGTCGGTATATTTATCATTTATTCTGTATGTTACATCAAAGCATTAAGATGTCTGTTGAACACTGTGTCATCCTGGTGCTATTTGAAACTCTTCTGAAACCTGCTAATGAACCATTAGCTGTGTATTTGAGTTCTTTGTTTCTTGGTGTTGTCAATATTGCGTCCAACAAGGATATCTTTTAACAACCATTTCTAGTTTCGTTGCCAGTCTTGTGGCTCGTAGTCCAAGAAAAAGCCCTGATATGACTTCCATTGCATCTACCGGAGAGCCTCATCCTTGGCTCACTGGCTTGGGGAGAGCTAGTGACAGATCCCAAGAAATATATAGAGAGGTTGCAAGGGTAAGCCACCGTCTCACCCCATCTAATGCAGAGGTTACAAGGATTACATTCGCTCACACTTGTTCATGTTGAGTCTGACGAGATAAGGCCTGCGCTACATGCAGGCGATGAGTCACAGTAACGTGGCTAAGTATGTTGACCAACCACACACTAGAAGGTGAAGGGACGACGACGTTTCGGTCCGTCCTGGATCATTCTCAAGTCGATTGGGACTTGACAATTGATTGGGACAATCAATTTGAGAATGGTCCAGGCGGACCGAAACGTCGTCGTCCTTTCACCTTCTAATGTGTGTGTCTGGTCAGCCTACGCTACATCCCTCTCCACTTAGAGGTTGCAGGGAGGACCCTTCCCCACACACCCCCTTCCCTTACGTAAAAGTTGCAAATGACAAGTCTTCGCTATACATATCTTTAAGCAGAGGTTGCAACGATAAGCACTCACAATAACCGCCACCTCCCGAGGGGTTCACTCGTATATGGAAATGTTCCACTCGGGTCCGTCACACGCAAATGGATTTCCAGTATTGAGTGAGGGCGGAGACCCATAGATCACATCCAGTTGAAGATAGTGTCTCAAGAGAGTGAGGACCACACACACACACACACACACACGCACACACACACACACTACACACACACACACACACACACACACACACACACACCACACACACCCACACGCACACGCACACGCAACACACACACACACACACACACACACACACACACACACGCACACACACACACACACACACACACACACACACACACACACACACACACACACCCACCTCGCGGCTGAGTGGGGAAGAGCTCGGGAGTCGCAGTCTTAAGGGACCCGGATTCGATCCCCGGTGGAGGTGGAAACAAATGGGCACAGTTTCTTTCACCCTGATGCACTGTTCACCTAGCAGGAATAGATACCTTGGAGTTTGACAACCGGCTATTGGCTGCTTCCTGGGGATGTGTGTGTTTTGTGCGTATGTGTGTTTTAGATATAAATATATGTAGTAGATATAGAGTAAAAATAGATTGGTTAGAGAGGCGGGTCCAAGAGCTAATAGCTCATTCTGCAGACACAATAGCAAATGAGTTAAATATCACCACACACGCGACTTGCGTGCGTGTTGGATATGATCTATGGGTCTCCGCCCGCACTCAATTATCGCAAATCTATTTGCGAGTGACGGACCTGAGTGGAACATTTCCATAGCTGAGGGGTGTAAGCTACAAGGAGAGACTACGGGAACTAAACTTCGAGTCGCTGGAAGAAAGAAGAGTTAGGAGACATAATCACCACATACAAGATTCTCAGAGAAGTGAATAAAGCCAATAGTGTGAAACACAGGTGGGTCCACGCATAAGGAGTACACAAGGGGTTTTGGGGGATGGAAGCGAGTTCCCAGATAAGCCAAAGTGATATTAAAAAGAACTTTTTTAGTGGTCAGAGGAGTTAACATATGGAATGGATTAGGACGGTGAGGTAGTGGAGGCTGATACTATACACAGTTCAAAGACAGATAATTTGAACTAATAGGTCCCCCGGTTCGATTCCTGGTCGAAGCAGAAGACAAATGGGACAAAGTTCTTTCCCCTGTGCGTCTGTTCATTTAACATAAATAGGTATTTGGAGTTAGAAAGCTGTTGTGGCTTTGCATCCTGGGTATTGTCAGTAGTTGACCAAATTGGTTATGCTTTAGAGGAAAATAGGACGGGAGTTATTGCAATTAGTCAAACTAGTGGATGGAATGCGATCGAGGGTCCAAGAAAGGCTAACAGGTCAATCCTGCAGCACAACTATTGAATATGCACAGGAACACAACAATGTCTTTTACTGGGAATAAATTTTCTATTATTAGCTACGAGGCGGGACCCAGAGAGCTAAACACTCGCTCTACCAAGCACAGATACGTAAGCCCAAATTCATGTCGGAGTTCAGGTATTTAATTTCTTTCCTAATTTTTGTCTTTTCAAAGTTTATTGCGTCTCCTTTTACCCTGCAAAAAACTTACTCCCTTCATCCTCACTAAAGTTCCAAATAATTTCAGTAACTTAAAAATTGTTGCGTGTTTATTGTTTTTTAT
>WNGS01143370.1:0-11479 GCA_020271785.1 Procambarus virginalis
AAAAGTAATGCAATACAGTTTTCTTGTGATTTGTCTGAATAATGAAAGGTTTAGTCTACTGCATAATTTGACAAGGAAAGTTAGTGATTTTTCTTGACAGAATAACAAACCATGGAGCAGTTGGTCTGGGTTGTCCTTCAAAACTGGGCTAATGATAACAATGAATGTTCTCAGCAATGGATATATCTTGGTGCTAGTCTGTATATAGTCTGACTTGTGAAACTATAATTAATATGCAAAACAAAAAGAATTGCCATGACAAAAAACCACTTACATGCTTATTGTTCATACTGTACTTGTGTTATATAAATGAATGCTGTATTTGCACATGTATAAAGCATGCTATGCTATATGTTATATTTTGCAACCACTGCCTGTGACTCAACATGAGCAACAATAGTCCTCATTCTCTGCTTCCTTAGTTAATGTGGTGTTAGCAGTCATTGAAAACTACTTCAAAGGTGAACTACAGAATCCTTGACGAGTCATAAGTTATTGTGATGTAATGTTATAGTTTGCTATGTTGGGGAGAGGGGAAGCCTGTTAGGCTTGGTGATGTTCCCCCCATTGCCTAGGCCAATGATTGACCTTCCCTGGGATGCTACCCACAACAGTGGACTAACTCCCAGGGAGATACTTGCTACTGGGTAACACAGCCATTAGGCATAAGCCATCGTCTTGTTCATGGAAGAGAGCACTGTGGTGATGGAATTGAATTTGCCAAAAGGGTGTTTTGCTAATCAGTATCATTCCATGTGATACCTTCTTGTGTAGTCAGTGTGTTAAGTTGATTGAACGATTATTTCTTTTGTGTATTGATGACTTTCTATGTAACTCTCAGTACTGCGCATCTTAGAGATGCTTTAAGCCAAGGTATTAACGCTTACATGCTTCACTTTATTAGAAACAGAGTACCTGTATAAAAGTGTAAAGAATTTCTTTCCCTCCCTATGATTGATGTTACTCTTAGGGATTAATAGAGCCCCTTTGTATTTGTGTTGAACATTATCTTACATATAACTTATATACCCAACCAGGCTTAACACTCTCTCTTGATAATTTATTAAACTGCATGTTATATGTTTCATCTAGTATTAATTGCCTACTTAATACTGTATGAAAATAATCTGAAATTAGTTGATGTTAATCTTCATTCCTGGATGGTTAAGAGAGTTGTAACAGTTTGTATTCTTGTTCAGTATTGAGTTCATAATTCCTGATGTCCCATAGTATATTAAGTCATTTTCTCAGGATAAATATGCTATATTTTGTTTAGAGAAAGGCGGTTCAGAGCTTTTGCAATAAATTTTTTTATATCATGTAAGAAAAATATTGATTAATAAAACAAGGGTGTTCTTGCATATTATGGTATAATTCTTTAATTTTTAGATACTCAGTAATACATCCCAAGTACTAACAAGATATGTAAACTTAGTATTGGAGTATTTAATATGGTGGACTGTAGAAAAGCCATGGTATTCAAGCCACAATGAAAACAATTGATGGTGACATGAAGCCTCAACTTTACATTGAAAGCCACTGTATGCTTCAATCCTACCCACCAGGGCCCCTGTTAGCCACCACATACTCCAGACCCACACACCAGGGGCCCCTGTTAGCCACCACATACTCCAGACCCACACACCAGGGCCCCTGTTAGCCACCACATACCCCAGACCCACACACCAGGGCCCCTGTTAGCCACCACATATCCAGACCCACACACCAGGGGCCCCTGTTAGCCCCACATACTCCAGACCCACACACCAGGGCCCCTGTTAGCCACCACATACTCCAGACCCACACCCCAGGGCCCCTGTTAGCCACCACATACTCCAAACCCACACACCAGGGCCCCTGTTAGCCACCACATACTCCAGACCCACACACCAGGACCCCTGTTGGCCACCACATACTCCAGACCCACACACCAGGGCCCCTGTTAGCCACTACATACTCCAGACCCCTCACACCAGGACCCCTGTTAGCCACCACATACTCCAGACCTCCCCACCAGGACCCCTGTTAGCCACCACATACTCCAGACCTATCCACCAGGACCCCTGTTAGCCACCACATACTCCAGACCTCCCCACCAGGACCCCATTGTAAATTTTAATTTGTGCAGAGAAGTGCGAGCAACTGGTATGCCAACAAACACTTCCAAAACACCGATATATCTTGGATAAGTCGTCCACAACATTGACGCTTAGACCGTCGACTTCCTTTGATGTCACTTATTTTACTTATTTCACAAGAAATTATGATTGTTTGGAGTAAATATATGTTTTATCTCATGATTGCATTCAGCACGACATTATAGTGAGTAATATACATATTACTTCATTATCCTAAGTAATGTCTAGGAGGGTTTGAGTAGCTTGTGGGCTTTAGTTGGACAGAATCTCCAATAGAGGGCGAGAGTCGCCTCATCTCTCTCTCGCCCGAGCAAGAGTCGACAACTTAATGTTAAAATTGATATATCTTTGTCCTCCAACATGATGATATTTCATTTGGTGCAATCATTATAATGTTCATATCTCGGTTTTCTGGAGGCATATAAGATTTAGGCTTTATTAGCCTATCTTTGTTAATTATACAATATACTCGGCAAGTGGGTAGGCGTCTACAACTCCATGACCGAAAAGCTACTGAAGCCACTATAAAAACATGTATCTTCACTGAGCTATAAATATGTCTATTGTAATGTATTTAAATGAAGCTCATATTTCTATCTTGCTTAAGACATATAAAACATTTGTGTTTATTAACGAATTTACGTGAAATAAACATTGATCTGAGAGAGTTGCTCTGTCGTTCAGTCTGTCCGGGGTCGGAGCTCCGTAAGTTTTAAAATACATGTATCTTCATTAGAACTTTAAATATATCTATGGTAAAGTGCTTAAAGTGAAGCTTATATGTCTGCTTTTCTTGAGACATATAAAACATATATGTTTATTAACGAATTCACGTGAAATAAACATTGTTCTGAGAGAGAGTTGCTCGGTCGATCGATCTGTCCGGGGTCGGAGCTCGGCTATTATAAAAGTACACTTATCTTCGCTTTAAATTTAAATATGTCCATGGTAAGGTATTTAGAATGAAGCTTATATTTCTATCTTTCTTGTGACATATAAAACTCTTACGTTTATTAAGGAATCTGCGTGAAATAGGCATGGTTCTGAGATGAGTGCTGCGGTTTTCGAGCTCGACGAGAGATGAAAACGGCCACTTTTATACAACTACAAATATCTTCGGTTTTACTTAAAATATTTGTCTGGTAGAGGTTTTACATATAGATCTCGTTTCTGTCTTTCTTCTGACTAATAAATAATTTTGGTTTAATAAGTAATCAAGATGTTTTCAACAATATTCTTCAGCGTTCATGTTTTCCAACACGGGCGACCCTTTTGAAAACGCGATACTTGGGTTTAACCCATCCTATACTTGGGTCAGTTTCCATTATGGTTCGGAACATAAGCATTACAGTTTTCCCAAGATCCATAGGACACTAGTTCCTAGGATCAGTTTTTTCCATTGTCTCTTGTTTTCCACTTTTTCTCAAAAGGTGGTGGTCCTTCATAGCTATCGAAGTATATATATTTACATTTATTTAATTATTAGTTACTGGGTCTCAGAGCCCAAAACAATTTATTGGTTATTGGAGTCAGGTTTTCCCCACAAGCAGGGGCTGTGCTGGACGCTAAGAGACAAAACACGCCAGCAAAAGTGGGAAGCAAGCAGACTGGATGGCTAAAAACTCCGCCCAAAAGCAGAAAAACCCCGGCAGGGGCAAACCGCCCCAGAACTGCTAGCAGGCATCCCCCACAGCCCCGGGAACCAGCAACAGAGGCCCCGGGGCAGAGCCGTCCTCCAAGCCCTCCGCCCTTAAAGAAAAGAAAGAGTCCATGGGAAAGGCAGCAAGAAACGGGCCGCTGGTAAGCCCCAGAAGCCTTGGCAGGAGGAACAGGCTCTAAAACCTCCGTCCCCCAACCCGAATGGGGCAGCCCCCGAAAACCGCCCGAGCCTCTGCCCCAACTAACCCCGCCCCGACCCCGAACCCGCAGACAGTCCGGAACCGGGAACAGGGAGGGAGGAGGGCGAACAGCACCGAACCAAAACGGGGCGGCCTCGGGGCATCCGAGTGGGAAACCAACCGAACATGTTGCAGCAACCTAACCTAGCTTGCAACACGGATGCCGCCTGTACTCTGAACAGTAATAACATCAGGAGTACTGGAGAACAAGCAGAGAAACTCTCTCGCAAGACTCCGGGTCAAGGTGTCAGGGACCCAACAGGCAGCATGACGGAGGTAAATGGCGACTGTCACCTAGAGAGAAAGGCACAGCAACCAACGATCCCGTACAAGACGGGTTGGTACCCGGAAGACACATGCAATGGTCTCCCGAGCCCAGACAGGGGTTTCCAGGGCCCGTAGGTTAGCAACTACGGGAAGCCCGGGCAAGGTGTTGCTAACCGGTTAAGAAACCCGAAAACAAGGGTAAAGATTAATACTGAAAACCCCGGGACGTGTACAAGCACGGGGGCCTAGCAGAGGGCTGCCAAACACTACTAGTGGAACTATAGCCACACTATGCAGACCCCCACCAGGCAAGAAAATAAAAACAAAAGAAAAACCCCGCAAAAGTACACCGTCCCCAGAGGCAACAGGAACCGGCAGCCGCGTAGGTGGCAGGCAGCGCAACACCTTGGCGCCCTAACCAGCACAACACCAACTCCCTACCCAAGGCCAAACAAGGGCCCCAAGCCCCAGCTGGCCCCAAGGGCGAGGCAAATGCCGAGCAGCAAGAACCCCTACGGGAGCGGTTCCCGAACGCCCCAGAGAAGATAACCCTGACACGCAAGGGCAGTACTCACAGGGCGCCTAGGGAAGGGAACCCCTAGACGCATGCAGCCCCGGCACTGATGAAATACTCCTGGCCACCGCAAACCACAAAAACAGCAGAGAACGCCACACGAGGCAAACACCGCCAAGGAATTTGAGGCCAGAGAAGCGTGTATCCCGGTTGACACTAGCTTACGAACTGACGGCAGCCGGCGCGGTGAGGTCCGGGGCCCCCCCTCCCCCTCCCGAGGAGGGGAGGGCTGCGCGGACAACCGGCGCGGCAGTAAAGTGATTGTTTGATTGTTTTCCTTGTGATTGTAGGGAGTTTTTCTACCTCTCTGTTCGGTTTGTTGTAGTTTTCTACCATGTGGGGTTTGTTTTGTTACGCCTACCTTTCTGGGTGCCTAACCCCGGTCGATGACAGATAAGGAAAACCCCCAACCATATTGGGTTTTCCAGGGCCATTGCTCCCTGAAACCTCTCTGAAGGGGCCAGGTTCTGGCGCTGGTCCCTGGTAGGTCTGAACTCCATAGCTAGTGTCCCGGTCTAACATAACATACATTAGCCCGATAAGCTCCAGGGAGCCGTAGGGGCTCCCCACAGAAAATGATTCATCTAAGTATCATCTAAATAAATAGCATAGAATTGCAAAGATGACGCTCAGAGCTTCAACTGGATACGCTCCCTGTATCGTCCTCATTAGATGCTTTATCACTTGCATCCGACCTTTGTGTTAAGTCCTTATTGCGCCTGGCTTCCCCAACAGTATGACCCTTATGTTCTTCAAACAATAAGGTTTGAATTTCACTGACAGAGCATTATCTTCAACACCGCGTCGGACAGGTGTTTGGGAGACAGAGGCGCGTGCGCCACCCATGGTTGCTCATTCAGTACTAACCCAGCCAGCAGCCCCAGGGCATTCTGGGATTTTTTTCCAAGATGGCTGCCTCTCACTGGAGGTCCTAAGAGTCCATTTCGTACACAACCAAGCTCGTACACATTTAGAATTGGTTACGAAAAATCAAAAAGAGTTTTCTTGGTTGGCGCAGTTTCCCGCCGACCGAGAAAACTCGGTTGGCGCAGTTAAGTGGTTAAAGGCTGTAAAGTGTACATAAAAATTTCCAACAACCTCATGTTTACTTTTTCTTGAATATTCAATGAGTTCCTCAATTTGTTCCAATCTTTTCTGATATCCGACACCTCTAGGCAGAGCCTCACCAACATCGTCTGAGTCATCATCAGAGTCATCAGAGCCATTTCCGAGAACACTTTGCGCAATCTGTTCTTCAGCTAACAATTCATAACCAGGATCGTAATCATTTTCTAACCATTCATTGATATCATTCACTTGTACACCCTGATCAACTTGGAGCAACATTGTTCGGATCATTTCTTCAAACCCTTCAAAATCATTGGCTTCATTTTCAAAACCTTCTAATTCACTATCAGATACTGCTGCGTCACATCTAGGCCTCTCTGTTAACAGTTTCTTCCATGAATTTGTTAGTGTGGTTTCTTTCACTTTATTCCAAAGCCTAGCCCAGTGGAATATTGCTTCCCTGATTGTGTACTTTTTGAGATTTTCTAGTGTTCTTTGAGCCCTTGTATCCTTTCCTGTCAATTCATCTTCCTCGCTAGGTAAAACAACTAAAACATCTTCAAGCATTGTTGTTTGGTACATACGTTTAGCAGCAAGGATAACACCTTGGTCCTTGGGCTGGATCTAGGCTGTTGTGTTTGGTAGAAGTGCCATGCATTTTATTCTGCCATCCCTTGAAATTAACTTGCTAATGGGATGAGCAGGGGCATTATCTAGCACCAACAATGCCTTCACCTCACTGGCCTTTATTCCACATTTGTTGATCTGGAATTCTCTAACTTCTTTGCAAAAGTGGTTTTCAAACCAGTCCATAAAACCAGCGTTGAATGTAATGAAACGCCATTTTCTGGGCGAGTCCCGGAGGCTCCCCGGAGTTATCCCAGGTTGATATGCTAATGTCAGACTTTGGCATCAGTCATGTGTATGGAGTTCTTAGGCCTACCGGGGACCACGGCCAGAACCGGGCCCCCCTCAGAGAGGCAAGGGGAGCAATTGCCTATAGAAGCCCCCGTGTGATTACCTGGTTGATACCTGGTTGATGGGGTTCTGGGAGTTCTTCTACTCCCCAAGCCCGGCCCGAGGCCAGGCTTGACTTGTGAGAGTTTGGTCCACTAGGCTGTTGCTTGGAGCGGTCCGCAGGCCCACATACCCACCACAGCCCGGTTGGTCCGTCACTCCTTGGAGGAATAAATCTAGTTTCCTATTGAAGATGTCCACGGTTGTTCCGGCAATATTTCTTATGCTTGCTGGGAGGACGTTGAACAACCGCTGACCTCTGATGTTTGTACAGTGTTCTCTGATTGTGCCTATGGCACCTCTGCTCTTCACTGGTTCTATTCTGCATTTTCTTCCATATCGTTCACTCCAGTACGTCGTTATTTTACTGTGCAGATTTGGTACTTGGCCCTCCAGTATCTTCCATGTGTATATTATTTGATATCTCTCTCGTCTTCTTTCTAGTGAGTACATTTGGAGAGCGTTGAGACGATCCCAATAATTTAGGTGCTTTACCTCGTCTATGTGTACCATTAGAAATCCATGTTGGCCTGGGTTGTGAAGGTCATTGGTCTCCATGAAATTGGTGACCTGACTCCTAATCACTCTCTCAAATACTTTTATGATGTGCGATGTTAGTGCAACTGGTCTATAATTCTTTGCCAATGCTTTGCTCCCTCCCTTGTGTAGAGGGGCTATGTCTGCTACTTTAAGTGCATCTGGTATCTCCCCCGTGTCCAAGCTCTTCCTCCACACTATACTGAGTGCCTGTGCTACCGGCACTTTGCATTTCTTTATAAATATTGAATTCCATGAGTCAGGACCTGGAGCCGAGTGCATGGGCATGTTTTCAATTTCTCTTTCAAAATTTAGTGCGCTCGTGTTGATATCAGTTATATTTACAGGGGTTTGAATATCCCGCATAAAGAAATTATCTGGATCTTCCACTTTCATGTTGTTTATTGGAGTGCTAAACATGTCCTCATACTGCTTTTTTAGGATTTCACTAATTTCTTTGTCATCCTCCGTGTATGAACCTTCACTTGTACGAATAGGTCCAATACTGGCAGTGGTTTTTGCTTTTGATTTCGCATATGAGAAGAAATATTTTGGATTTTTCTTTATTTCCTGAATTGCTTTCTGTTCTAACTGCCTTTCTTCAGTTTCATATGAGTGTTTCAATTTCTGCTCGATTTCTTCAATCTCCCTATTTAAATTATTCCTTCTTTGACGGGAAATTCGTGTCTGCATAAGCAGGTTAAGTAACAATTGTAATTACGAAACCATAAGATGCTTATTTTAACATACCAAGTAGGTTAAGTAAGGCCGGTGTTGTCCATGAAGTTTGGTAAGGGAAACGATGATCTTCAGGATATCACCCATGCACTTCACTAATAAGTCAATAATGACGTATTAAATGTGCGTGGACGGGGTGGTTCAAGAGAGAACTGGAGAAGCACCTCCAAAGGATACCCGATCAACCAGGCTGTGACTCATACGTCGGGCAGCGAGCAGCCCCGTCCAACAGCCAGGATGATCAGTCCAGGAGGCCTGGTCGACGACCGGGCCGCGGGGACGCCAAGCCCCGGAAGCACCTCAAGGAAACCCCAAGGTAATGTCCCAGCAAGAAGGCGTACGCTCGCAAGTAGGCCGGGTAACAACTGCAGACCTCTGATGGATATGTAGTGTTCCCCGATGGTGCCTATAGCACCACTGCACTCCACTGGTACTATCCCGCAAGTTCTACCACATAGGCGGGACTCAAAAACCAGAGTGCAAAAACGTTGCAAGCACAGCCAGGAGCCCTACCAGGCGAGTACAGAACCAACACCACAACCCCCACACCTCATAACACTAACAAAGGTGGAACCCCTTAATGACCCTAGCATGGATTGGACATGCACACGAGTGGGACAAGAAGGGGTGAAAAGAGGGACAGACACTGGTGTGCGAACGGTCTCAGACGTACAAAAAACCAGCGTTGAATGTAATGAAACGCCATTTTCTGGGTGAGCCCCGGAGGCTCCCTGGAGCTTATTGGGCTAATGTATGTTATGTTAGACCGGGACACTAGCTATGGAGTTCAGACCTACCAGGGACCAGCGCCAGAACCTGGCCCCTTCAGAGAGGTTTCAGGGAGCAATGGCCCTGGAAAACCCCATATGGTTGGGGGTTTTCCTTATCTGCCATCGACCGGGGTTAGGCACCCAGAAAGGTAGGCGTAACAAAACAAACCCCACATGGTGGAAAACTACAACAAACCGAACAGAAAGGTAGAAAAACTCCCTACAATCACAAGGAAAACAATCAAACAATCACTTTACTGCCGCGCCGGTTGTCCGCGCAGCCCTCCCCTCCCGGGAGGGGGAGGGGCCCGGACCTCACCGCGCCGGCTGCCGTCAGTTCGGAAACTAGGCTTCAACCAACGCGAAAAATCCGCCGACCGGACGGGAGGGAGGGTAGCCAGGGAGCCTCCGGGGCTCACCCAGAAAATGGCGTTTCATTACATTCAACGCTGGTTTTCTGTGGGGAGCCCCTACGGCTCCCTGGAGCTAATTACCCAAAGAGAAGGAAAAAAGGGGACGTACCCGGGAGGCGGCGGCCACAAACTCCTCAACGCGAAGTCGAGACAACTGGCTGCAACCTGCGACCCAAAGCAACACAAGAACGCCGAGGAGCACGGACGTTCACCAAATAACGGGCGGCCAGGACCCTGTTCGATTCCAAAAACCACGCGCCCGAATATGTGCCCAAGACATATTACCAACACAGCAGCCAAAGCCGCAAACTGCCTAACGTCATGGGCACGAGGATAGACCGCAGGCTGGCTAGATTTAATAACCCTGCAGACAACCTGGGAGACCCGAACCCTGGAACAGGGAACGAGGGAAACTGGATCAACCCAAAGCGCATCCCCAGCCATACCGGCCGAAGCGCGCAAGCAACGGCGAAGTGCCGCAACTGGACACAACACATGATGCACCCCCGGCCGAACCAACCAAGCATCAATGACCCACGGACCCCTCCGGAAAGCAGCCATCTCGTTCTTCGCCAGAAAAGAAGGCGAAGGCTGCAAACGGACAAACCTACCCCAGGACCAAAAGAGCAGAAACCCCTGCGCCGGAGGAGGGCATGAAGCTCCCCTACCCGGCCCCCAGAGGCCAACGCCAACAAAAACAAAGCCTGGGAAAAATAATCAGGAACCGAAGGGGCCACCACAAACCGAGGAGAGGAAAGATAGAAGAGTACCCGGTCCAAGGACCAGGACGGCTCAGGAGGCGCATGAGCAGGCCGGAGGTGAAACATAGCACAGGAAAGCTTACGAAACGGGGCGGATGTAACGTCGACCCCGAAAGCTAGCTTGAGCAGCTCCGCCAGCGCTGCACGAGACGAGGCGACAGTATCAGGCATCAATCGACCGTCCTGAACAAGCCAAGAAAGAAAGGACAAAACAACCTGATCCGAAAGAAAAACAACCTACAAAGAGCCAGAAAATGGCGAAAAGAACGCCAGGAAATCCACACTGTCGCCGAAACGAAGCTCTCAGGTGGGACACCATCAACGAAGCCACCTGATCACCATAGAATTGGTGATACACCCGCGTCAAAAACCCAGACGCGAAGAGCAGAGGAGAAGGTCGAACCAGCCCCGTACCAGATCGGACCGACCTGCTGAAAGAGGCGGAGCCGCGGTAAATGTCCCGGGTTCGGGCACCGAGTCAACAGCACCGGAAACCAAAGCCGGGCCGGCGACCAATGGGCCACAAGGAGTACTCTCCCTGGGAATGTCTCCAAACGAACCAGAACCCGAAGCAACAGCTGGACCGAAGGGAAGAGGTACAGGGAACCCCCCTTAGACCAGTCCCGCCGAAAGGCATCCACCGTGAACGCTGCGCAGTCGGGGAAGGCGTCACATCGGGAGACGCCGAGACCACGCCGACGCGAAGAGGTCCACATCTGGGAGACCGTACGTCTGGCAGATCCAACGAACGAGTCGTCGTCGACCGTCCACCCCGTGGACAGGGGAGCGAGACAGACCGTCCGCCAGAACGTTGGACACTCCCCGGACGTGAACCACACGGAGAGCCAAACCCCGGGAATCCAGCAGACGAACCACTCGCAGGGACCAACCCCAAGAGCTAAGGACCAAAGAGAACCCCCGCGGTTCAGGCAAGGAACCACTGGAGTACTGTCCAAACGGAGGTAAAGGGCGATCCCCGAGCGACCCGAATCCTCCGAAGCGCGAACCAGACAGCTGCGAACTCCCGAACCGTGCTGTGAGCCCGATGGAAGGACGAACCCACCGTCCCGGCCTGCCTGGTGAGCACTGGTCACAAAGCCCCAGCCAAGAGACGACGCGTCAGTGAACACAACGAGCGAGGGCTCGGGAAGGCGCCAAGGCACCGAACCTGAAAAACCCGAAGAGGAAGCCGGTGACGCAGCAACCGACAAAAGACCCCGGAGGGAGAACAAAAACGATCGCCGAGAGAGGCGGAAAGGAAAATCCCCGAAGGAAACAAAACAGACGCCGCAGCCAAA
>WNGS01143373.1:0-26836 GCA_020271785.1 Procambarus virginalis
CACCCCCTTCCCTAACCTTCACCACCTTCCCTACCCTTCACCACCTGCCCTACCCTTCACCACCTTCCCTACCCTTCACCACCTTCACTACCCTTCACCACCTTCCCTACCCTTCACCACCTTCACTACCCTTCACCACCTTCACTACCCTTCACCACCTACCCCTACCCTTCACCACCTTCCCTACCCATCACCACCTTCCCTACCCTTCACCACCTTCACTACCCTTCACCACCTTCCCTACCCTTCACCACCTTCCCTACCCTTCACCACCTTCCCTACCCTTCACCTCCTTCACCACCTTCCCTACCCTTCACCACCTTCACTACCCTTCACCACCTTCCCTACCCTTCACCACCTTCCCTACCCTCCACCTGCCCTACTCTTCACCACCTTCACTACCCTTCACCACCTTCCCTACCCTTCACCACCTTCCCTACCCTTCACCACCTACCCTTAAGGTCAAAGATGGCGTCTGCCACTCTTGCGTCATCGACCATTAATATTCTATTCTTTAACATTACCGATCAAACCTTTTATGTACTTCATTTACCATATTCCCCCCATGCATGCTGGTTGAGTCCATTGCCGTGCAGCAATACCAACAGCAAAGTGATGGACCACAGTCATGTACAGATTCCAACAATGCCGGGGATAACCACGAACAGTCAGTGCAGTCCGATTTGCAGCGACACGACTTGCGAAGTGGAGAACATAGACGTCGCCTCGGAAGAGAAGTTCTGGTAGAAGAGGCAACACCAACCGAAACAGTCGTCTGGCCATTACGAATACTGCAGTGCAACATGCAAGGTCTTGGAGATAAAAACCACACCCTTCAGGAGGCTGCAATCAGCACGAAAGAACATATATTCGTTTGGAAGAAACTTTTCCTGGCCACGAAGTCCTTCACATTAGCTGGATATCAGCACTGTTACACTGTATGAACAAGAGACAAAGAGGGTTAATGACCCTAGTCAGGAACACCATAACCCAGCAAGAAAATAGACCCAGTTTCATGTGGGGATGGAGTAGAGGTATTAGCAGCAACAGTGAATATGGCTAATATTGAGCTCCTCATATACAACGTTTACAAGCCCCCTAGACATGAACTAGAAGCAGAGGCAGTGCTTGTCTTGGCCACGCAGGAAAATGTTATTATTGCTGGGCATTTTAATGTTCATCATCAAGAGTTAGGTGCGACTGGGCCAGCTAATGCAGATGGGCGCCATTTAGCTGCAGCTCTGCGAGAAGTACCTGAAATTACACTTCTCAACACTGGGGAACCCACTCACATTCCAGGAGGGTCCCTTGATCTTACATTACTTACCTAGGTAGGCCTGGTTGAGAAGACACCTCAAGATCTTGTGTGTGTGTGTGTGTGTGTGTGTGTGTGTGTTGTGTGTGTGTGTGTGTGTGTGTGTTTTCTGTGTGTGTGTGTGTGTGTGTGTGTTGTGTGTGTGTGTGTGTGTGTGTGCGTGTGGTGTGTGTGTGTGTGTTTTGCCATAGTTGCCCTGTCACTCAACACCTTGGGTGGCCGTTCCTAGGTGTTGCAACATTTCTCTAACTAAACTGAATTCAACCGAATGAATTTAAAGTGAATGGTGGTGGTCGCGCACGGTTCTAGGCGCCGTTTTCACTACTACTACTACTACTAGCGTTTTGGGAAGACATATCCACTACAGTCTGGTTGGTCCAGCATTTCTTGCAGGAAACTGTGCAGGTGTTTCTTGAAGAATTCAACTTTGTTCCGCCAATATTTTTTATGCTCGCTGGGAGGATGTTGAACAACTGCGGACCTCTGATGTTCAGTGTTCTCTGATTGTGCCTATGGCACCTCTACTCTTCACTGGACCTCTGATGTTCAGTGTTCTCTGATTGTGCCTATGGCACGCCTGCTCTTCACTGGTTCTATTCTGCATTTACTTCCGTACCTTTCGCTCCAGTTTGTTGTTATTTTACTGAGTACATTTGATACTTGACCCTCCAGTATTTTCCATGTGTATATTATTTGGTATCTCTCTCGTCTCCTTTCTAGTGAGTACATTTGGAGAGCTTTGAGACGATCCCAATAATTTAGGTGCTTTATCTCGTCTATGCGTGCCGTATATGTTCTCTGTATTCCATCTATTTCAGCAATCTCCTGCTCTGAAGGTGAAGAACAGGAGAGACATTCACTACAATCATCATTACACTTTATATACACTAAAGTAGTGGATATAAAGTAGTACACTAAAGTAGTAATTATCAAAAGAAGGCGCGAAGTAGAGCTCTTTAACGCTGTTTCGCGTAATTTGTAGGTTGTGCTTGGCCTATTTTCTCTTATTTCACATTCCATAATGTGGCATTTACTCATGTTAAATTCCATCAGCCAAGTATTGTTCCTTGCACCTATATTGTCCAGGTCCTCACGAAGGGCCTGCTTGATACCTGGTTGATGGGGTTCTGGGAGTTCTTCTACTCCCCCAAGCCCGGCCCGAGGCCAGACTTGACTTCTGAGAGTTTGGTCTACCAGGCTGTTGCTTGGAGCGGCCCGCAGGCCCACATACCGACCACAGCCTGGTTGGTCAGGCACGTTTTTTTTTAGAAAACAGTCTAGTTTTCTCTTGAAGATGGCCACGGTTGTTCCGGCAATATTTTTTATAGTCGCTGGGAGGATGTTGACCAACCACGGACCTCCGATGTTTACAGTGTTCTCTGATTTTGCCTTTGGCAGAATCATCTAAATGTCTCAATTTGCCCAGTAGCTTAGCATCATCAGCAAACATGTTCCTATGATTCTGTATTGAAGAATGAACATTGTTCGCCAGTATTCTACACATGTCAAAAGTTCTAATTATGTTTGTCTGGTGTTTTAACTACCACACAGTTATACGGGTTTGTAATATAGTGTGTCTTCTCTCTTACCATATTTGTAGATTGGAAAAATCTGCTAAGATTCCTGTACATAAAGGTGTCTGAAAAATAAAAAATCTATACATATTGTGAGATTCCAACCTAACTGTGAGACTGTGAGATTCCATCCTATTTTAGATATATTTCTGATATCAAGCTGTTAATGTTACCTTCAAACATGGTAATTGTGTTTTAACTTTCACGTCAAAATAACAAAATGGGAAAAACATATAAAATAATATTTTATATAATTTTCCTTGTGATTTTGGTCGGTAGCGTTTGGATATTAAGTTTAGAGCAGTTAACGGACGACCACTATGAACGTCTCTACAACCAGGCTGTTTTGGTCTGGAAAGCCAGAAGACCAAGTGGTCTGAATGTTGTCTACAGGCACATTGCGGCCAAGTTGAACCTGTAGTCTTCTCAGCCCTCCTGCGACCCCTGGCCTCTTACTAGGGTGGACAACGACCGCGTTCACAGGTGGGTGCCACTATTTGGGTAGATTATCAAACGTAAAGACACACTGCGGAAAGTAGTAATTCTTGAAAAGTTTTTACAGTGCCACGGTGAGATGCCTGCCAGCGCCCCAAACATGGATTGGTCTGTTTTGTTAGTCGTGGTGGTGTTGGCGGCCATGTTGATTTTTGTCAGAGAATGGTTGCAGCAAATGGCATCAACCGGCGGCGACACCACCGCAGTCGGCGGCGGCGACACCACCGCAGACGGCGGCGGCGACACCACCGCAGTCGGCGGTGGGGACACCACCGCAGTCGGCGGCGGGGACACCACCGCCGTCGGCGGCGGTGACACCTCCGCAGTCGGCGATGGCGACACCACCGCAGACGGCGGCAGCGACACCACCGCAGACGGCGGCAGCGACACCACCGAAGTTGTTGTCGGCGGCGGCGACAACACCGCAGTCGGCGGCGACACCACCTCAGTCGGCGGTGACGACACCGCAGTCGGCGTCGGCGACAACACCACAGTCGGCGGCGGCGACGACGCCGACTTAGAGAAGGTAACCATCGGTGTAGCGGTGCCCTACTACAACCGGTACCTCATAATAGGTAAACGCTAGCGGCGTCTGAGGCAGCTACAGACCAAGTACAATGTGAAGATCACCGTTCCTCCGGAGGATGACGAGAAGGCAGACGTAGAAGTGTCCGGGTCTTTGGAGAATGTTAATGACGCTGTGAAGGACATTAAGAGCAGAACGGCCGACAACACAGCAGTCGGCGGCGGCGACACCACCTCAGTCAGCGGCGGCGACACCACCACAGTCGGCGGCGGCGACACCACCGCAGTCAGCGACGGCGACACCACCGCAGTCGGCGACGGCGACACCTCCGTAGTCGGCGACGGCGACACCACTGAAGTTGTTGGCGGCGATACCACCTCAGTCGGCGGCGACACCACCTCAGTCGGCGGCGACACCACCTCAGTCGGCGGCGACACCACCTCAGTCGGCGGCGACACCACCTCAGTCGGCGGCGACACCACCTCAGTCGGCGGCGACACCACCACAGTCGGCGGCGACACCACCACAGTCGGCGGCGACACCACCACAGTCGGCGGCGACACCACCACAGTCGGCGGCGACACCACCACTGTCGGTGGCGACACCACCACAGTCGGCGGCGACACCACCTCAGTCGGCGGCGACACCACCTCAGTCGGCGGCGATACCACCTCAGTCGGCGGCGACACCACCACAGTCGGCGGCGACACCACCACAGTCGGCGGCGACACCACCACAGTCGGCGGCGACACCACCACAGTCGGCGGCGACACCACCACAGTCGGCGGCGACACCACCACAGTCGGCGGCGACACCACCACAGTCGGCGGCGACACCACCACTGTCGGTGGCGACACCACCTCAGTCGGCGGCGACACCACCTCAGTCGGCGGCGACACCACCTCAGTCGGCGGCGACACCACCTCAGTCGGCGGCGACACCACCTCAGTCGGCGGCGACACCACCTCAGTCGGCGGCGACACCACCTCAGTCGGCGGCGACACCACCTCAGTCGGCGGCGACACCACCTCAGTCGGCGGCGACACCACCTCAGTCGGCGGCGACACCACCGAAGTCAGTGGCGACACCACCGAAGTCGCCGACGGCGACACCACCTCAGTCGGCGGCGACACCACCGAAGTCGGTGGCGACACCACCGAAGTCGCCGACGGCGACACCACCGAAGTCGTCGACGGCGACACCTCCAAAGTCGTCGGCGGCGACACCACTGCAGTCGGCGGCAGAGACAACACTGCAGAGCCCCCTGACAGTACCCCCTGAACCCCCCTGACAGTACCCCCTGAACCCCTTGACAATACCCCTGAACCCCCCTGACAGTACCCCCTGAACCCCTTGACAGTATCCCCTGAACCCCCCTGACAGTACCCCCTGAACCCCTTGACAGTACCCCCTGACAGTACCAAAAGGCGGCCCCTTAGTGCCTTCTTTGTTACTTTGTGTGTGTGTGTGATGGGTAGGGAAGGTGTGAAGGTAGGGAAGTGGTAGAGGTAGTGTCGGGTTCACGGTGGTGTGGGGGGGGGGGTGAGTGAGCAACTGTACTGCAAGGACTTTATCCCTGAATCCTCTCAAAGCAGTTGTTCTGACGATAGCCGTTACTCACCGTAGTCCTACGGGTCTTCCCTGGATCCTCTCGGCCCACTGCACGCCTAGGAGAGTACCCCAGTCGATCTCCCAACCGGCCTCAGGTCGTAGAGTGAGTGGAGCACAGATTGTTCCCTCAATTTGTGTGCCCGCCCCGACAAGGACTCTCACACAGCCTTCAAGGTCGCCAACTGGTGTTTTTAGGTGTCCAGTAACACCACAGTGGTGCTGTGTAATTGTGGTAATTGTGGCAAGAGCAAGTTCGATTAGATTGGTATCAGGCAAGTAATTATTCCTGTCACTCTTTCTTATTTATCTTTTCGCAGTCACAAGGTATATGGAGGGGATGATATAAACACCAAAGAGTTTTGGTATTTTACTTAAAACAACGAGATATATATGCATCAATAAACTTATCAGAATCAAGTACAATAGCTGCTCTCTCCCCAGCAAATAATCTGGAGCACACCGGACGGCAACACGCTTCCTCATTAACGTCACCTGTCAAAATATCAGCTGACCCTCTGGCCCTAACGCTCGTGAGAAAGATTATTTGCTTGTTTCTTGGGGCGCCGTGCACCCCGTTTCTTTAACTTTTCGCAAACCACTATATCTACCATTCACATGACATATTTATGATTCCACTAGGTCGTGATACACCACTTCACTGGTCTCACGACAATATCTTATTCTCACTGCACTCTAAGTGATTTTAACCATACCAAGAAGCTACACTGTTCTTGATAATATTTACTATGAACGCACTTAATCACTGTACTGTTCTTTAAATCTATAATTCCTCTTAAAAGCGATATCACTGGCAATCACTTCACATATATGAGATTATTCAGTACACAGGCATATACATTGATAAATCATTAATCAATACACAGCATATATATATATAAATCATGGAGATCAATCATAGCATTTATATAAAGTCTGGGCTCATAGCCTAACACCAATAACTGGTTCACTAGAATATATATAATAATAATCACAGGAAATGAATTATAATCACAGCAAATTCTTTAGTAAATCCTGGTGCTTGCACACACCACACATAGATATATGTAAACGGATACTGTGAGTGCTCTGGGTAGCCTCACCACACACTGCCTCTGTGACATAGATTCAGGTGAGACTTGCTCACTACATGAAAAATACTCTGGCAAATATATATAGCTAACTAAAGGGAATTGGGAGGGTAACTGTAAACACCTACTTCACCTATCCTATGATGAGAGTTGAGTTGTAGCTCCTGGTCCAGGCTCTCGCCTCGTACACCCTCCAGAAACACAAGCCAACGTCCCAGGATGATCGCGTCTCGCCGCTTCTGTACACTGCAGGTCCGTGCTCCTCCTCCACGTCTTTGCAGGGTTGGAGTCGGTCTCCCGGCCGTCAACTTTCCTCCCACCTACGGCAGCCAGCCTACGTCTCGGCGGTAGTCGTACATTTCCCAATTAGTTCCTTGTCACTGTACTCCCAGTGGAACTGCCTCCCACCACTATGATGTCACTGTGAAGTTATCAGACGTCCCAGACGATACTGCTTAAGCTCCACTTGCACAGTACCCGACTCCAGAGCACTTGAAGCTCACTACACTGTCAATTCCCTCGTCGGTCTAGGTATGTCACTAGGTATGAAGGAAGACTTCTTGACGTGCTTGCATACAACTGGTGACTCGTAAGGTTCCACGGGATTGTCGTCTTACTGTCAAAACTGATAGGACCGTCGATCACACGTCCAACCTAGTTGACAAGTCGGTCAACTAGGTTCCCTCACGGTGGAATGGCCCAGCCACTAAACTGCCTCCTATACTGGTGAACTGCCAAGGACGTCACACACGTCAATGCCCAGTCTACTTCTTGCAACGCACCTGTCCCGGAGCACTTGTTGCTCAATATTCCGTTAATTCCTTATTTGGTCCACACCTGGGTTGAAGGAAGACCTCACAGAGTGCGTGCTGACAACAGGAGACGCTTATATCCACCGGAGCTCAGGTAATCCGTCACTCACTCTGACAGGATGACCGGTCGCACGTCCTGCCTCGCAGACGTGTCGTGTGATACTGATGGCGCCAAGGCGCCGCTACGGCTGGACCCCCCTGCCTATGTGACGTCACATTTTCCAAAGGAGGTTTTCGTTGGCTCAAAGTGCCACGTCGCTGACGGTGACCAATCTGGTGTCACTGACGTCACACAGTTTTGGCGGGAGAACAGAGTGGCCAGCGCCATATTGGCTTCCTAAAGGGCCTATCCCACAGGCCAAAATACTCTTCTTTCATGAATTTCGCGGCTCTGCGAGAACACTATACTCTCCCACATATGTCAAACTGAGGCCCGCAACGTAGAGAACGCTCGGGAATAGTGGCCATGACTCTTACAGCAGGCGTGGGAGAATTAGAAGGGGGGGAACACCGTCACAGTAGGGAAGGTGTGGAGGGTAGGGTAGGTGGTGGAGGCTAGGGAAGGTGTGGAGGCTAGGAAGGTTGTGGAGGGTAGGGTAGGTGGTGGAGGCTAGGGAAGGTGGTGGAGGCTAGGGAAGGTGGTGGAGGCTAGGGAAGGTGGTGGAGGTCTCACTCCTGGAGAAGTTGCTCTTGCCACCACCCTGCTTGATACCTTGTTGATGGGGTTCTGGGAGTTCTTCTACTGCCAAGCCCGGCCTGAGGTCACGCTTGTTTTGTGAGAGTTTAGTCCAACAGGCTGTTGCTTGGAGCGGCCCGCAGGCCCACATCCATCACAGTCCTTTTGCTCCAGCACTTCTTGCAAGAAAATTTCTGGACTTTTGATCCTACTGCTGAACTTTTGCCATTTTTGTAAAGGTTATAAAACCTTTAAATATATCCATAATATCCAACACAATAAATTATGACTACAAAAGCACTGTTATGAACGTATATAAACACTCTCACTGTTGTACAGCCACAGAGGCTGGCTCTATACACAGTTTCAATGTAGACATGATAGAGCCCAGTAGGCTCAGAAACCGTACACCAGTTGATTGACGACTGAGAGGCGGGACCAAAGAGCCAGAGCTCAACCCCTGCCAGCACAACTAGGTGAGTACAGACTCCCGTGAGTCACTGACTAGTACTGTCAACACTGTATGCAGTGATGCCAATTGTTTTTTACAGAACAAACAAATCAACCAGAGAACTAAGCAAGCTATCAACGTACGATAACAACGTACGATAACACACTGCTCGGAGACTTACAAATATCCGTTCTGGTACATATGAGCTAAAATGACCGATAACTATCCAGGATTCTATTAAAACCATCTAGATTGACACTAACATCTGAATGGCATTTTCTGACATCCACACAACTAAAGATCTAGAGGCAAACAAATCTCCATGGAGATTCGGAATGGAAACAACAGTTGAGCAGAGGAGTTGCAGAATCTGTGATGAGAGTGATGGACACCGCCTTGACCACTACTTGAGAGGATGTGGACACCTGAGAGACATTAGGAATATGTGTAGAATAATAAACCACACATTGTTTGAGTTAAGAAAACACTATTTGTCAAATATTGATAATGTTCTTAAAAGATTACCCCATTTTGCACCCGCGAGACAACTTAAGATATTAATGGTTGACGAATGTTAATGTTCTTGTTTGATAAGCTGTTCACTTGAGACAGTTAAGCAAGTCCCAGCTGTGTCTGGGTACAAGTGACAGGATGAACAACCCAGCGGGTTTTCTTCCTATTGGGGAGTGTTGTACATGCTGCTATGGCGGTGTGTCCACTCACAGGATGAGTGGCGCTGCCCAATACTGTCACTATGGCGGTGTGTCCACTCACAGGATGAGTGGCGCTGCCCAATACTGTCACTATGGCGGTGTGTCAGTGCCCTCGCGGCCCGGTCCTCGACCAGGCCTGTCTTTTGTTACACACGCCCAGGAAGCAGCCCGTAGCTGCTGCAACTCCCAGGTACCTATTTACTGCTAGGTAAACAGGGTAAACAGGGTGAACAGTGAACCTCGAGCACTGCCCACTCAGCCGTCAGGCCCGCTAGTACATCATTTTAGTGACGTGAAGGGTGGAGAGGACAGCCTGGAGTGTGAGTGAAAGATTCCTGGAGAGGACAGCCTGGAGTGTGAGTGATAGATTCCTAGAGAGGACAGCCTGGAGTGTGAGTGATAGATTCCTGGAGAGTTCAGCCTGGAGTGTGAGTGAAAGATTCCTGGAGAGGACAGCCTGGAGTGTGAGTGAAAGATTCCTGGAGAGGACAGCCTGGAGTGTGAGTGAAAGATTCCTGGAGAGGACAGCCTGGAGTGTGAGTGAAAGATTCCTAGAGAGGACAGCCTGGAGTGTGAGTGAAAGATTCCTAGAGAGGACAGCCTGGAGTGTGAGTGAAAGATTCCTAGAGAGGACAGCCTGGAGTGTGAGTGAAAGATTCCTAGAGAGGACAGCCTGGAGTGTGAGTGAAAGATTCCTAGAGAGGACAGCCTGGAGTGTGAGTGAAAGATTCCTAGAGAGGACAGCCTGGAGTGTGAGTGATAGATTCCTAGAGAGGACAGCCTGGAGTGTGAGTGATAGATTCCTAGAGAGGACAGCCTGGAGTGTGAGTGAAAGATTCCTAGAGAGAACAGCCTGGAGTGTGAGTGAAAGATTCAAAGGCCCACAGGTATTTGTTCTCCCTGTATACTATAACTTTACAAACAGCTCGTCATCTGCAGCGTTCACTTCCTCACTAACCTAACCTTCCTAACTCAATTGTCAGTTTTACATCCTGACACGTCATGACACTTCAAGATGTCTCGTGTGTGTTGACATAGTTGTCATGTCACTCAACACCCTGGGTGGACGTTCCTAAGTCTTACAACCTTTCCCTAAACTGATTTCAACCGAATGAATTTAAACATAATGAAGGTCGCGCACGGTTTATAGGCCTAGTTTTCACTACTAGTGTTTTGGGCAGACATATCCACTACAGCCTGGTTGGTCCAGCACTTCTTGCAGAAAACTGTGCAGGTTTCTCTTGAATTCCACGGTTGTTCCAGCAATATTTCTTATAGTCGCTGGGAGGATGTTGAACAACCGCGGACCTCTGATGTTTATACAGTGTTCTCTGATTGTGCCTATGGCACCTCTGCTCTTCACTGGACCTCTGATGTTTATACAGTGTTCTCTGATTGTGCCTATGGCACCTCTGCTCTTCACTGGACCTCTGATGTTTATACAGTGTTCTCTGATTGTGCCTATGGCACCTCTGCTCTTCACTGGACCTCTGATGTTTATACAGTGTTCTCTGATTGTGCCTATGGCACCTCTGCTCTTCACTGGACCTCTGATGTTTATACAGTGTTCTCTGATTGTGCCTATGGCACCTCTGCTCTTCACTGGACCTCTGATGTTTATACAGTGTTCTCTGATTGTGCCTATGGCACCTCTGCTCTTCACTGGACCTCTGATGTTTATACAGTGTTCTCTGATTGTGCCTATGGCACCTCTGCTCTTCACTGGACCTCTGATGTTTATACAGTGTTCTCTGATTGTGCCTATGGCACCTCTGCCCTTCACTGGTTCTATTCTGCATTTTCTTCCATATCGTTCACTCCAGTACGTTGTTATTTTACTGTGTAGATTTGGGACCTGGCCCTCCAGTATTTTCCACGTGTATATTATTTAATATCTCTCTCGTCTTCTTTCTAGTGAGTACATTTGGAGAGCTTTGAGACGATCCCAATAATTTAGGTGCTTTACCTCGTCTATGCGTGCCGTATATGTTCTCTGTATTCCCTCTATTTCAGCAATCTCTCCTGCTCTGAAGGGGAAGAACAGGAAAGACATTCACTACAATCATCATTACACTTTATATATATAGACTCGAATTTGAGAAAAAGAAGAGAGCAATGGAGTGACGGCATGAAAAGAGGAGCAAGGAGTAAGAGAGAGGGGGAGGAAGAGCATGGGAGCAAAGAAGAGAGAGAATGAGAGAGAGTGAGAGCATGGGAGCAAAGAAGAGAGAGAATGAGAGAGAGTGAGAGCATGGGAGCACTAAGACTTGAATTTGAGAAAAATAAGAGAACGAGAGAGAGTGAGCGAAGGGAAAGAGGGGGAGGAAGAGAGAGAGAGAAAAGGGGGGATAGAAGGATGAAGATAGAGAAAAGAGGGAGAGAAGGTGTAGGAGAAACAAAGTAAAAGAAGGAAGGTTAAGTGGGATGGTTTGGGTAAAATATACAAAAAGGAGAAACAAAACTACATCTGAAAGGTTAGGATAAGGATAATATATTTAACAAATACGTCAAAACACAATAACCTACATCTGAAAGGTTAGGTTAAAGGGTTGGGGAATAAGAACAATTATAGGTTAGGTTAAGTTAGGTTAGGTAAGTTAGGTAAGATAGGTTAGGTTAAGTTAGGTTAGGTTAAGTTAGGTTAGGTAAGTTAGGTAAGATAGGTTAGGTTAAGTTAGGTTAGGTTAAGCAAGTTATGTTAGGTAAGGTAAGTTAGGTTATGCAAGTTAAGTTTGGTTAGGTTATGCAAACTACGTTAGATTAGGTAAGTTAGGTTAGGTTAAGCAAGTTATGTTATGTAAGGTAAGTTAGGTTAGGTTGGGTTATTTTAGGTTAAGTTCGGTTATGCAAGTTAAGTTTGGTTAGGTTATGCAAACTATGTTAGATTAGGTAAGTTAGGTTAGGTTAAGCAGGTTAAGTTAGGTAAGTTAGGTTAGGTTAAGCAGGTTAAGTTAGGTAAGTTAGGTAAGATAAGTTAGGTTAGGTTAAGTTAGGTAAGTTAGGTTAGGTTAAGCTAGGTTAGGTTAAGCAAGTTATGTTAGGTAAGGTAAGTTAGGTTAGGTTAAGTTAGGTTAGGTAAGTAACAATAGGTAGAGAGGATAGGTTAGGTAGGTAGGGTTATGTAGTGTTGTTCAGAGAACAGTTTTAAGGTAAAGTGAATAAGAAAATATATTTTAACAGAAGTGCAAGTTTGATATGAAAAGCTGAAATAGTTATATTTTGGAGAGAAATTTTATGTCTGAAGATATCTTAGAGAACAACATTGATATCTTTGAGAATGGCTATGATGAACGGAAGTGTCTTAGAGAACAACATTGATATCTTTGAGAATGGCTATGATGAACGGAAGTGTCTTAGAGAACAACATTGATATCTTTGAGAATGGCTATGATGAACGAAAGTGTCTTAGAGAACAACGTTGATATCTTTGAGAATGGCTATGATGAACGGAAGTGTCTTAGAGAACAACATTGATATCTTTGAGAACGGCTATGATGAACGAAAGTGTCTTAGAGAAAATCTTGAGATGATTCCGGGGATTTTTTTTAGTGTCCCCGCGGCCCGGTTCTCGACCAGGCCTCCACCCCCAGGAAGCAGCCCGTGACAGCTGACTAACACCCAGGTACCTATTTACTGCTAGGTAACAGGGGCATAGGGTGAAAGAAACTCTGCCCATTGTTTCTCGCCGGCGCCCGGGATCGAACCCGAGACCACAGGATCACAAGTCCAGCGTGCTGTCCGCTCGGCTGACCGGCTCTCTCCGGCTACCTCCGGGAATAACATTTGATGACTGAGAATAACTTTTTGATGACTGAGAATAACTTTTGAGGGCGCGAGTATATTTTTGGAGTGTTTGAGAGTGTCTTTGATATCTCGAAGAGTGTCCTTGATGTCTCGAAGAGTGTCTTGGGTGTGTCTGAGTGTGTCCTTGATGTCTTTAAGTCCTTGATGTCTCGAAGTGTCTTTGATATCTTGAAGAGTGTCTTGGGTGTGTCTGAGTGTGTCCTTGATGTCTCGAAAAGTGTCTTGGGTGTGTCTGAGTGTGTCCTTGATGTCTCGAAAAGTGTCTTGGGTGTGTCTGAGTGTGTCCTTGATGTCTTTGAGTAAGTCCTTGATGTCTCGAAGAGTGTCTTTGATATCTTGAAGAGTAACTTTGACTATTTTTTCTTACCATTGAAGTATACTGATAATTACAAAAGTGTAGAACGATGTTCCATTTGACTATGTTGACCAGACCACACACTAGAAGGTGAAGGGACGACGACGTTCGGTCCGTCCTGGACCATTCTCAAGTCGATTGTGATGAGGAAGTAGAGAGACAGGTAATAAATAGGCAAGAGAGAGCTGAGGAACAAAGGTGTAGTAGAGGGGATAGTAATAATAATAAGAGCTGCAGAGGGCCTATTGGCCCATACGAGGCAGCTCCTATTGGCCCATACGAGGCAGCTCCTATTGGCCCATACGAGGCAGCTCCTATTGGCCCATACGAGGCAGCTCCTATTATAACCACCATTTGACTATTTTGAGTTGAGGAAAGACAAGAAAATATGATGACGTAGACTATATTTTGTGCTCCACAAAGTATAATGTCAGTTAAGAACAGCGATGAAAGATATCTTTGGCTACATATTCTTGACGGAACGTAATGGATGATGAGAAAGTGTTGAAAGAAGTTTCCTTGACAATTTTTTAGCTAAGAGAAAGGTTATTTTAGTTAAGAACGGTATTGGACGAGGCTAATCCTGACTATTTATCGTTGATTGGATAATAAGTTTAGTTGAGAAATGACGAAAGTGACTATTTTTTTTTTAGTTGATTGGCGAATGATTTTAGTTAAAAACGAGACAAGTTTGTCTTGGTACGTTTGATCTTAAAGAACTTGTAAGAGATGTAACTTTGGGGCATATGAACTTGCAGTGAACTTTGGGGCATATGAACGTGCAGTGAACTTTGGGGCATATGAACGTGCAGTGAACTTTGGGGCATATGAACGTGCAGTGAACTTTGGGGCATATGAACGTGCAGAGAACATGAAAATATGATAAGAACATAGTGAATACAAAGAATGAACAATGGACTTGTGAAGAACATAGAGAATAAGACAAAGAATGTAGAAAACATGAAAGTGAAGGTGATGAACAACGTGCTCTTGTGAGGAACATGAACTTGTAGAGGAACATGAATACTGACAAAGAACACAAAAAAGTAGTCTAAGGCAATGAGACTAGGCGGCCACACTCCAGACAGGCACCTACGCATTCAAGACATTAACCTACAGTGGGTTACACAGTATCAATATCTTTGAGTGTGAATAGATTCTAAAATGACATTCCACAAGCAAATTCAATATCTGAAGGAGAAAGCAAAATCACAACTGAATATAATGAGAGCAATCACAGGGCCCCGTCTAAGAGCGGGACACAAAGTGTTAAGAATGTTTTACATACACGCCGTTCGTTCCCCTAGTTGATTATGCGGCGCCTGCCTTACTCACTCTTTCTCCTGGCCAGTGGGCAAACGTTGAGGTTATTCAAAACGATGCAATTCGAGTCATAACAGGAGCTCCCAGATGGACTAAAATACTGAACCTAAGACTGGAAACCAAACTAACGTCGACTGAAATAAGGGTAAAAGGGATTGCTGCATGCTTGCATGCTGACCAAGATATTGACTAGACCTAGAATCAGTTCACTTAAAGATATAATCACTGGAGCACTAACTCGGGACAGAAGAGCCTCCGATAGCAACAGGTGGACCCATTGTGAGATAAACACCATTAATACATTCGATATAACAAACACAGTCACTGAGAAGGGTGTCGACGAAATACTTTGTTATGCAAGCCCCTTGGGAATCGCTGCCAGCAGACTTTAAGATAATGGCTCTTGAAGGAAACAAGAACCAGACTAATCCTCATCTGCTACACAATATTGCACAGATGCATATAGAAGCAAAGTTGGCATCTGACAGCTTCACATACTTCACAGAAGTATGTCATCAGTAGAGCAGCAGGGACAAGAAACTGGAGCTGCAGTTAAAGCAGGAAACTGTAAATAGTTGGAGACTCTCAAATGGGTGTTCAACTTTTCACAGATGCTAGCCATTCAAAAGGCTTTGGAACATGCTCTTGCTGAACACGGACAACATGTTATCATACATACAGATTCAAGAACTGCCATTGAAACCTTGCAACAAGAACACATACGTGATAATATCCATCTGATCACAAATGTCATATCATTAATGTAAATACTCAAACATCAAGGCCGTAGAGTACTTATCAACTGGGTGCCAAGTCATGTGGGAATAATAGGAAATGACATTGCAGACGAAGCTGCAAAACTTGCAACTAAGAGAAGAACTGTAGACATTTACATACCACAGAGTCTATCACAGATTAAGAAAGTAATTATAAACAGAGCAATGCAAAAGATGTACAGTGACCACAACGCAGCAGTTGCAACATCAGGATCTGCGGGTTGGTACAAGAATTCAACCAACTACGAACCACTTAGTTTGATGAAAGGGAGCAGTAGAGCAACAGAAGTACACTTACATGGCATCAGGCTTGGATACCCATGTGCATGGGTAATAGGCTTACAGGTTCCGGAAGATGAGAGGAAATGTCAACACTGTGGAGAAATGCCCGACAGACCACTGGAACATTATCTAACACAGTGCACAGTTACAGCCACAACAGACCACTGGAACATTATCTAACACAGTGCACAGTTACAGCCACAACACACCACTGGAACATTATCTAACACAGTGCACAGTTACAGTCACAACACACCACTGGAACATTATCTAACACAGTGCACAGTTACAGCCACAACAGACCACTGGAACATTATCTAACACAGTGCACAGTTACAAACCTAATCATTAAGATCCAACTTAGATTCAAGAGAGCAGAAGTTGTTAAACACTTGCAGTGTTTAGCACAAATAGGTGAGTACATGGGACAAAATCTTGCTGATTTTTGAGTCATAAATACTCATACTCTGCCCAAGTAAAACAGAAACAAGCAACACTTAGTGGGCCAGTCAGAGGCTTAGGGCCTGAACAGGAATATCCATGCAAAAAAAAAAAACTACCCATCACCACCTTCCCTACCCTTCACCACCTTCCCTACCCTTCACACACACACACACACAAAGCATCAAAGAAGGCACTAAGGGGCCGCCTTTTGGTACTGTCAGGGGGTTCAGTCAGGGGGGTACTGTCGGGGTTCAGTTGACGTCCCTAATCTTCCGTTCTAGGCCTTCGCCAGCGGCTCAGCCAGAACCTGAATGAGGCTCTCAGCATCATTGGGGTTGAAACACCTTAGTCGGGAGATTCTTCCACGTTTTTGTTACTGCTAACGGGATGGAGCGTGGCTTCGTGCCGAGAATGGCGGTCTGTCTTGTCTTCAGACACGCTCATACGCTCGCTATACTCATAATGTCCTTCACGGCATCATTATCATTCTGCAAAGACCCGGACACTTGCACCTCCACCTCCTCGTTGCCCTCCGGAGGGACGGTGATCATCACGTCATACTTGGTCTGTAGCTGCCTCAGACGCCGCGAGCGTCTTCCTATTATGAGGTACCGGTTGTAGTAGGGCACCGCTACTCCGATGGTTACCGTCTCTAAGTCAGCGTTGGTGTTGTCACCGCCGACTGTGGTGTTGTCACCGCCGACTGTGGTGTTGTCACCGCCGACTGTGGTGTTGTCAGCGCCGACTGTGGTGTTGTCACCGCCGACTGCGGTGTTGTCACCGCCGACTGTGGTGTTGTCACCGCCGACTGTGGTGTTGTCACCGCCGATTGTGGTGTTGTCACCGCCGACTGTGGTGTTGTCACCGCCGACTGTGGTGTTGTCACCGCCGACTGTGGTGTTGTCACCGCCGACTGTGGTGTTGTCGCCGCCGACTGTGGTGTTGTCACCGCCGACTGTGGTGTTGTCACCGCCGACTGTGGTGTTGTCCAACACCCACGTTAGAAGGCTTGCTTGGTGGAACACCCACGTTAGAAGGCTTGCCTGGTGGAACACCCACCTTAGAAGGCTTGCCTGGTGGAACACCCACGTTAGAAGGCTTGCCTGGTGGAACACCCACCTTAGAAGGCTTGCCTGGTGGAACACCCACCTTAGAAGGCTTGCCTGGTGGAACACCCACCTTAGACGGCTTGCCTGGTGGAACACCCACGTTAGAAGGCTTGCCTGGTGGAACACCCACCTTAGAAGGCTTGCTTGGTGGAACACCCACGTTAGAAGGCTTGCCTGGTGGAACACCCACCTTAGAAGGCTTGCCTGGTGGAACACCCACCTTAGAAGGCTTGCCTGGTGGAACACCCACCTTAGAAGGCTTGCCTGGTGCTTGATCTCAACACAAAAAGTCTGGCTATGAAATAACTAATTGAAGTGAAGCATTTCCGCAGGTTTTCTTGTGAATGGTGGTCATGTCATGTCACAAGCTGTGACGTCACAACTGTCACTCTTGGCGAGCATATTTCCATAGGCAGTGGAATCCAAAATGGCTGCCGCCTGCACTCTACTACTGTGTCTCGGGCAGTCCTTCGCCCAAATTAATCCATTACCATACAAGGGCCATTGTGCAATAATGTCGCTCGGCACAACCTCAGCTCCAGTTAGACACCCAACAACATGTGATTTGTCCAGCGGTTGGTTAAGTCCGGTGTACTCTGCACACTTCGCATGCATAACAAGTCCCAGCTGAGTCTGGGTACAAGTGACATGATGAACAACCCAGCGGGTTTTCTTCCTATTAGGGAGTGTTGTACACGCCGTTATGGTGGTGTGTCCTCTCTCAAGATGAGTGACTCTGCCCAATGCTGTCAATATGGTGGTTTTGATTGTTGCCGCCGAAGGCGGCTAGTTTATTGTGCACCCCATACTCATCCTGTGAGCGGTAGCGCAAAAGCATTACAGAGGGCACAAAAGGTCTTTATCAGACCTCATCTGGTGTGTCCACTCATCCTGTGAGTAGCGCTGCCAAATAAACTCACCCCTCGGGGCCAAATATAGATTTTTATAAAATTATGACACAAATCAACTGTGAAAACCACCTGCACCTCACCTTCATATCTGGGGTTTAAGTAGACTATAGGAACGATTGTACTCTTAAACCATACGGTGCAACCTTCACCTACAATATCCGACCTATCTTGAGCTTGGTGTTGTTAGGTGAAGGGTGGACAGAGGGTGCCACTAACGGGGCCCAGGGGAAAGACAGCTGGCCCTGCCTGACTCACCAGAGACTGCTGGTCCCAAAGGCGATGACCACGTCAAGCCCACCACCGCAGGTCTTTGCTCCCACCACCGTAGGTCTTTGCTCCCACCACCGCAGGTCTTTGCTCCCACCACCGGGCACCACTGATCATCCTGGGAGCCCTTCAGTCAACCGAGGGGGAACTGCTACCAGCAATTCCAGCCTTGCGCCATGGAGGAGCGAAGGAGGACTATCAAGAGTACTTCCTCCGAGTCTTGCCCGCCGTAACAAAAGGGTCGCAGGTCTCTCTTCCACGCCTGGTGTCTCCACTTTCACAAGGTCGCCAGCTGGGTTAATGTCTCTGCACCCCAGCAGTGTAGTTCAGTGGGTAAGCACTATGTTGCTTAATAGTGTACATGTCGCCACACTTGCAGTGTTAAATCATCCTGTGAGTGGACACACCGCCATAGTGACAGTATTGGGCAGCGTCACTCATCCTGTGAGTGGACACACCGCCATAGTGACAGTATTGGGCAGCGTCACTCATCCTGTGAGTGGACACACCGCCATAGTGACAGTATTGGGCAGCGTCACTCATCCTGTGAGTGGACACACCGCCATAGTGACAGTATTGGGCAGCGCCACTCATCTTGTGAGTGGACACACCGCCATAGTGACAGTATTGGGCAGCGCCACTCATCCTGTGAATGGACACACCGCCATAGTGACAGTATTGGGCAGCGCCACTCATCCTGTGAGTGAACACACCGCCATAGTGACAGTATTGGGCAGCGCCACTCATCCTGTGAGTGGACACACCGCCATAGTGACAGTATTGGGCAGCGTCACTCATCCTGTGAGTGGACACACCGCCATAGTGACAGTATTGGGCAGCGTCACTCATCCTGTGAGTGAACACACCGCCATAGTGACAGTATTGGGCAGCGTCACTCATCCTGTGAGTGAACACACCGCCATAGTGACAGTATTGGGCAGCGTCACTCATCCTGTGAGTGGACACACCGCCATAGTGACAGTATTGGGCAGCGCCACTCATCCTGTGAGTGACACACCGCCATAGTGACAGTATGGGCAGCGCCACTCATCCTGTGAGTGGACACACCGCCATAGTGACAGTATTGGGCAGCGCCACTCATCCTGTGAGTGGACACACCGCCTAGTGACAGTATTGGGCAGCGCCACTCATCCTGTGAGTGGACAACCGCCAGTGACAGTATTGGGCAGCGCCACTCCCTGAGTNGGTAGCGTTTGGATATTAAGTTTAGAGCAGTTAACGGACGACCACTATGAACGTCTCTACAACCAGGCTGTTTTGGTCTGGAAAGCCAGAAGACCAAGTGGTCTGAATGTTGTCTACAGGCACATTGCGGCCAAGTTGAACCTGTAGTCTTCTCAGCCCTCCTGCGACCCCTGGCCTCTTACTAGGGTGGACAACGACCGCGTTCACAGGTGGGTGCCACTATTTGGGTAGATTATCAAACGTAAGACACACTGCAGAAAGTAGTAATTCTTGAAAAGTTTTTACAGTGCCACGGTGAGATGCCTGCCAGCGCCCCAAACATGGATTGGTCTGTTTTGTTAGTCGTGGTGGTGTTGGCGGCTATGTTGATTTTTGTCAGAGAATGGTTGCAGCAAATGGCATCAACCGGCGGCGACACCACCGCAGTCGGCGATGGCGACACCACCGCAGACGGCGGCGGCGACACCACCGAAGTTGTTGGCGGCGACACCACCGCAGTCGGCGGCGGCGACAACACCGCAGTCGGCGGCGACACCACCTCAGTCGGCGGTGACGACACCGCAGTCGGCGGCGACACCACCACAGTCGACTACGGCAACACCACCGCAGTCGGCGGTGGCGACAACACCACAGTCGGCGGCGACGACACCGCAGTCGGCGTCGGCGACAACACCGCAGTCGGCGGCGGCGACGACGCCGACTTAGAGACGGTAACCATCGGTGTAGCGGTGCCCTACTAGAACCGGTACCTCATAATAGGTAAACGCTAACGGCGTCTGAGGCAGCTACAGACCAAGTACAATGTGAAGATCACCGTCCCTCCGGAGGATGACGAGAAGGCAGACGTAGAAGTGTCCGGGTCTTTGGAGAATGTTAATGACGCTGTGAAGGACATTAAGAGCAGAACGGCCGACAACACAGCAGTCGGCGGCGGCGACACCACCGCAGTCGGCGACGGCGACACCACCGCAGTCGGCGACGGCGACACCACCGCAGTCGGCGACGGCGACACCTTCGTAGTCGGCGACGGCGACACCACCGAAGTTGTTGGCGGCAATACCACCTCAGTCGGCGGCGACATCACCTCATTCGGCGGCGACACCACCTCAGTCGGCGGTGACACCACCACAGTCGGCGGCGACACCACCACAGTCGGCGGCGACACCACCACAGTCGGCGGCGACACCACCACAGTCGGCAGCGACACCACCACAGTCGGTGGCGACACCACCTCAGTCGGCGGCGACACCACCTCAGTCGGCGGCGACACCACCTCAGTCGGCGGCAACACCACCGAAGTCGGTGGCGACACCACCGAAGTCGCCGACGGCGACACCACCGAAGTCGGCGGCGACACCACATCAGTCGGCGGCGACACCACTGCAGTCGGCGGCAGAGACAACACTGCAGAACCCCCTGACAGTACCCCCTGAACCCCCCTGACAGTACCCCCTGAACCCCCCTGACAGTACCCCCTGAACCCCTTGACAGTACCCCTGAACCCCCCTGACAGTACCCCCTGAACCCCTTGACAGTACCCCCTGAACCCCCCTGACAGTACCCCCTGAACCCTTGACAGTACCCCTGAACCCCCCTGACAGTACCAAAAGGCGGCCCCTTAGTGCCTTCTTTGTTACTTTGTGTGTGTGTGTGCCGGGTAGGGAAAGTGGTGAAGGATAGGGAAGGTTGTGGAGGGTAGTGTCGGGGTTCACGGTGGTGTGGGGGGGGGGTGAGTGAGCAACTGTACTGCAAGGACTTTATCCCTGAATCCTCTCAAAGCAGTTGTTCTGACGATAGCCGTTACTCACCGTAGTCCTACGGGTCTTCCCTGGATCCTCTCGGCGCCACTGCACGCCCAGGAGAGTACCCCAGTCGATCTCCCAACCGGCCTCAGGTCGTAGAGTGAGTGGAGACACAGATTGTTCCCTCAATTTGTGTGCCCGCCCCGACAAGGACTCTCACACAGCCTTCAAGGTCGCCAACTGGTGTTTTTAGGTGTCCAGTAACACCACAGTGGTGCTGTGTAATTGTGGTAATTGTGGCAAGAGCAAGTTCGATTAGATTGGTATCAGGCAAGTAATTATTCCTGTCACTCTTTCTTATTTATCTTTTCGCAGTCACAAGGTATATGGAGAGGATGATATAAACACCAAAGAGTTTTGGTATTTTACTTAAAAACAACGAGATATATATGCATCAATAAACTTATCAGAATCAAGTACAATAGCTGCTCTCTCCCCAGCAAATAATCTGGAGCACACCGGACGGCAACACGCTTCCTCATTAACGTCACCTGTCAAAATATCAGCTGACCCTCTGGCCCTAACACTCGTGAGAAAGATTATTTGCTTGTTTCTTGGGGCGCCGCGCACCCCGTTTCTTTAACTTTTCGCAAACCACTATATCTACCATTCACATGACATATTTATGATTCCACTAGGTCGTGATACACCACTTCACTGGTCTCACGACCAATATCTTATTCTCACTGCACTCTAAGTGATTTTAACCGTACCAAGAAGCTACACTGTTCTTGATAATATTTACTATGAACGCACTTAATCACTGTACTGTTCTTTAAATCTATAATTCCTCTTAAAAGCGATATCACTGGCAATCACTTCACATATATGAGATTATTCAGTACACAGGCATATACATTGATAAATCATTAATCAATACACAGGCATATATATATATAAATCATGGAGATCAATCATAGCATTTATATAAAGTCTGGGCTCATAGCCTAACACCAATAACTGGTTCACTAGAATATATATAATAATAATCACAGGAAATGAATTATAATCACAGCAAATTCTTTAGTAAATCCTGGTGCTTGCACACACCACACATAGATATATGTAAACGGATACTGTGAGTGCTCTGGGTAGCCTCACCACACACTGCCTCTGTGACATAGATTCAGGTGAGACTTGCTCACTACATGAAAAATACTCTGGCAAATATATATAGCTAACTAAAGGGGAATTGGGAGGGTAACTGTAAACACCTACTTCACCTATCCTATGATGAGAGTTGAGTTGTAGCTCCTGGTCCAGGCTCTCGCCTCGTACACCCTCCAGAAACACAAGCCAACGTCCCAGGATGATCGCGTCTCGCCGCTTCTGTACACTGCAGGTCCGTGCTCCTCCTCCACGTCTTTGCAGGGTTGGAGTCGGTCTCCCGGCCGTCAACTTTCCTCCCACCTACGGCAGCCAGCCTACGTCTCGGCGGTAGTCGTACATTTCCCAATTAGTTCCTTGTCACTGTACTCCCAGTGGAACTGCCTCCCACCACTATGATGTCACCGTGAAGTTATCAGACGTCCCAGACGATACTGCTTAAGCTCCACTTGCACAGTACCCGACTCCAGAGCACTTGAAGCTCACTACACTGTCAATTCCCTCGTCGGTCTAGGTATGTCACTAGGTATGAAGGAAGACTTCTTGACGTGCTTGCATACAACTGGTGACTCGTAAGGTTCCACGGGATTGTCGTCTTACTGTCAAAACTGATAGGACCGTCGATCACACGTCCAACCTAGTTGACAAGTCGGTCAACTAGGTTCCCTCACGGTGGAATGGCCCAGCCACTAAACTGCCTCCTATACTGGTGAACTGCCAAGGACGTCACACACGTCAATGCCCAGTCTACTTCTTGCAACGCACCTGTCCCGGAGCACTTGTTGCTCAATATTCCGTTAATTCCTTATTTGGTCCACACCTGGGTTGAAGGAAGACCTCACAGAGTGCGTGCTGACAACAGGAGACGCTTATATCCACCGGAGCTCAGGTAATCCGTCACTCTGACAGGATGACCGGTCGCACGTCCTGCCTCGCGGACGTGTCGTGTGATACTGATGGCGCCAAGGCGCCGCTACGGCGTCACATTTTCCAAAGGAGGTTTTCGTTGGCTCAAAGTGCCACGTCGCTGACGGTGACCAATCTGGTGTCACTGACGTCACACAGTTTTGGCAGGAGAACAGAGTGGCCAGCACCATATTGGCTTCCTAAAGGGCCTATCCCACAGGCCAAAATACTCTTCTTTCATGAATTTCGCGGCTCTGCGAGAACACTATACTCTCCCACATATGTCAAACTGAGGCCCGCAATGTAGAGAACGCTCGGGAATAGTGGCCATGACTCTTACAGCAGGCGTGGGAGAATTAGAAGGGGGGGGGAACACCGTCACAGTAGGGAAGGTGGTGGAGGCTAGGGAAGGTGGTGGAGGCTACGGTAGGTGGTGGAGGGTAAGGAAGGTGGTGGAGGGTAGGGAAGGTGGTGGAGGCTAGGGAAGGTGGTGGAGGCTAAGGAAGGTGGTGGAGGTCTCACTCCTGGAGAAGTTGCTCTTGCCACCACCCTGGTTGATACCTGGTTGATGGGGTTCTGGGAGTTCTTCTACTTCCCAAGCCCGGCCTGAGGTCACGCTTGTTTTGTGAGAGTTTAGTCCAACAGGCTGTTGCTTGGAGCGGCCCGCAGGCCCACACATCCATCACAGTCCTTTTGCTCCAGCAATTCTTGCAAGAAAATTTCTGGACTTTTGATCCTACTGCTGAACTTTTGCCATTTTTGTAAAGGTTATAAAACCTTTAAATATATCCATAATATCCAACACAATAAATTATGACTACAAAAGCACTGTTATGAACGTATATAAACACTCTCACTGTTGTACAGCCACAGAGGCTGGCTCTATACACAGTTTCAAATGTAGACATGATGGAGCCCAGTAGGCTCAGAAACCTGTACACCAGTTGATTGGCAGCTGAGAGGCGGGACCAAAGAGCCAGAGCTCAACCCCTGCCAGCACAACTAGGTGAGTACAGACTCCCGTGAGTCACTGACTAGTACTGTCAACACTGTATGCAGTGATGCCAATTATTTTTTACAGAACAAACAAATCAACCAGAGAACTAAGCAAGCTATCAACGTACGATAACAACGTACGATAACACACTGCTCGGAGACTTACAAATATCCGTTCTGGTACATATGAGCTAAAATGACCGATAACCATCCAGGATTCTATTAAAACCATCTAGATTGACACTAACATCTGAATGGCATTTTCTGACATCCACACAACTAAAGATCTAGAGGCAAACAAATCTCCATGGAGATTCGGAATGGAAACAACAGTTGAGCAGAGGAGTTGCAGAATCTGTGATGAGAGTGATGGACACCGCCTTGACCACTACCTGAGAGGATGTGGACACCTGAGAGACATTAGGAATATGTGTAGAATAATAAACCCCACATTGTTTGAGTTAAGAAAACACTATTTGTCAAATATTGATAATGTTCTTAAAAGATTACCCCATTTTGCACCCGCAAGACAACTTAAGATATTAAGGGTTGACGAATGTTAATGTTCTTGTTTGATAAGCTGTTCACTTGAGACAGTTAAGCAAGTCCCAGCTGTGTCTGGGTACAAGTGACAGGATGAACAACCCAGCGGGTTTTCTTCCTATTGGGGAGTGTTGTACATGCTGCTATGGCGGTGTGTCCACTCACAGGATGAGTGGCGCTGCCCAATACTGTCACTATGGCGGTGTGTCCACTCACAGGATGAGTGGCGCTGCCCAATACTGTCACTATGGTGGTGTGTCCACTCACAGGATGAGTGGCGCTGCCCAATACTGTCACTATGGCGGTGTGTCCACTCACAGGATGAGTGGCGCTGCCCAATACTGTCACTATGGCGGTGTGTCCACTCACAGGATGAGTGGCGCTGCCCAATACTGTCACTATGGCGGTGTGTCCACTCACAGGATGAGTGGCGCTGCCCAATACTGTCACTATGGCGGTGTGTCCACTCACAGGATGAGTGGCGCTGCCCAATACTGTCACTATGGCGGTGTGTCCACTCACAGGATGAGTGGCGCTGCCCAATACTGTCACTATGGCGGTGTGTCCACTCACAGGATGAGTGACGCTGCCCAATACTGTCACTATGGCGGTGTGTCCACTCACAGGATGAGTGACGCTGCCCAATACTGTCACTATGGCGGTGTGTCCACTCACAGGATGAGTGGCGCTGCCCAATACTGTCACTATGGCGGTGTGTCCACTCACAGGATGAGTGGCGCTGCCCAATACTGTCACTATGGCGGTGTGTCCACTCACAGGATGAGTGGCGCTGCCCAATACTGTCACTATGGCGGTGTGTCCACTCACAGGATGAGTGGCGCTGCCCAATACTGTCACTATGGCGGTGTGTCCACTCACAGGATGAGTGACGCTGCCCAATACTGTCACTATGGCGGTGTGTCCACTCACAGGATGAGTGACGCTGCCCAATACTGTCACTATGGCGGTGTGTCCACTCACAGGATGAGTGGCGCTGCCCAATACTGTCACTATGGCGGTGTGTCCACTCACAGGATGAGTGGCGCTGCCCAATACTGTCACTATGGCGGTGTGTCCACTCACAGGATGAGTGGCGCTGCCCAATACTGTCACTATGGCGGTGTGTCCACTCACAGGATGAGTGGCGCTGCCCAATACTGTCACTATGGCGGTGTGTCCACTCACAGGATGAGTGACGCTGCCCAATACTGTCACTATGGCGGTGTGTCCACTCACAGGATGAGTGACGCTGCCCAATACTGTCACTATGGCGGTGTGTCCACTCACAGGATGAGTGACGCTGCCCAATACTGTCACTATGGCGGTGTGTCCACTCACAGGATGAGTGACGCTGCCCAATACTGTCACTATGGCGGTGTGTCCACTCACAGGATGAGTGACGCTGCCCAATACTGTCACTATGGCGGTGTGTCCACTCACAGGATGAGTGGCGCTGCCCAATACTGTCACTATGGCGGTGTGTCCACTCACAGGATGAGTGGCGCTGCCCAATACTGTCACTATGGCGGTGTGTCCACTCACAGGATGAGTGGCGCTGCCCAATACTGTCACTATGGCGGTGTGTCCACTCACAGGATGAGTGACGCTGCCCAATACTGTCACTATGGCGGTGTGTCCACTCACAGGATGAGTGGTGCTGCCCAATACTGTCACTATGGCGGTGTGTCCACTCACAGGATGAGTGACGCTGCCCAATACTGTCACTATGGCGGTGTGTCAGAGT
>WNGS01143373.1:27836-40193 GCA_020271785.1 Procambarus virginalis
GGATCGAACCCGAGACCACAGGATCACAAGTCCAGCGTGCTGTCCGCTCGGCGACCGGCTCCCTCCGGCTACCTCCGGTAATAAACATTTGATGACTGAGAATAACTTTTTGATGACTCTGAGAATAACTTTTGAGGGCGCGAGTATATTTTTGGAGTGTTTGAGAGTGTCTTTGATATCTCGAAGAGTGTCCTTGATGTCTCGAAGAGTGTCTTGGGTGTGTCTGAGTGTGTCCTGATGTCTCGAAAAGTGTCTTGGGTGTCTGAGTGTGTCCTTGATGTCTCGAAAAGTGTCTTGGGGTGTCTGAGTGTGTCCTTGATGTCTCGAAAAGTGTCTTGGGTGTGTCTGAGTGTGTCCTTGATGTCTCGAAAGGTCTTGGGTGTGTCTGAGTGTGTCCTTGATGTCTTTGAGTAAGTCCTTGATGTCTCGAAGAGTGTCTTTGATATCTTGAAGAGTAACTTTGACTATTTTTCTTACTCATTGAAGTATACTGATAATTACAAAAGTGTAGAACGATGTTCCATTGACTATGTTGACCAGACCACACACTAGAAGGTGAAGGGACGACGACGTTTCGGTCCGTCCTGGACCATTCTCAAGTCGATTGTGATGAGGAAGAAGTAGAGAGACAGGTAATAAATAGGCAAGAGAGAGCTGAGGAACAAAGGTGTAGTAGAGGGGATAGTAATAATAATAAGAGCTGCAGAGGGCCTATGGCCATACGAGGCAGCTCCTATGGCCCATACGAGGCAGCTCCTATGGCCCATACGAGGCAGCTCCTATTGGCCCATACGAGGCAGCTCTATTATAACCACCATTTGACTATTTTGAGTTGAGGAAAGACAAGAAAATATGATGACGTAGACTATATTTTGTGCTCCACAAAGTATAATGTCAGTTAAGAACAGCGATGAAAGATATCTTTGGCTACATATTCTTGACGGAACGTAAAGGCTGATGAGAAAGTGTGAAAGAAGTTTCCTTGACAATTTTGACCAGACCACACACTAGAAGTTGAGGGACGACGATGTTTCGGTCCGTCCTGGACCTTCTCACTTTCCTTGACAATTTTTAGCTAAGAGAAAGGTTATTATTAGTAAGAACGGTATTGGACGAGGCTAATCCTGACTATTTTTAGTGATTGGATAATAAGTTTAGTTGAGAAATGACGAAAGTGACTTTTTTTTTTTAGTGATTGGCGAATGATTTTAGTTAAAAACGAGACAAGTTTGTCTTCGTACGTGATCTTAAGAACTTGTAAGAGAAGATGTTGAATGAGTGAACTTGGGGAATGACCTGCAGTGAACTTTGGGGCATATGAACGTGTAGTGAACTTTGGGCATATGAACGTGTAGTGAACTTTGGGGCATATGAACGTGCAGTGAACTTTGGGGCATATGAACGTGTAGTGAACTTTGGGGCATATGAACCTGCAGTGAACTTTGGGGCATATGAACGTGCAGAGAACATGAAAATATGATAAGGACATAGGGAATACAAAGAATGAACAATGAACTTGTGAAGAACATAGAGAATAAGACAAAGAATGTAGAAAACATGAAAGTGAAGGTGATGAACAACGTGCTCTTGTGAGGAACATGAACTTGTAGAGGAACATGAATACTGACAAAGAACACAAAAAAGTAGTCTAAGGCAATGAGACTAGGCGGCCACACTCCAGACAGGCACCTACGCATTCAAGACATTAACCTTCAGTGGGTACACAGTATCAATATCTTTGAGTGTGAATAGATTCTAAATGACATTCAACAAGCAAATTCAATATCTGAAGGAGAAAGCAAAATCACGACTAAATATAATGAGAGCAATCACAGGGCCCCGTCTAGGAGCGGGACACAAAGTGTTAAGAATGTTTTACATACACGCCGTTCGTTCCCTAGTTGATTATGCGGCGCCTGTCTTACTCACTCTTTTCTCTGGTCAGTGGGCAAACGTTGAGGTATTCAAAACGATGCAATCGAGTCATAACAGGAGCTCCCAGATGGACTAAAATACTGAACCTAAGACTAGAAACCAAACTAACGTCGACTGAAATAAGGGTAAAAGGGACGCTGCATGCTTGCATGCTGACCAAGATATGGACCTAGAATCAGTTCACTTAAAGATATAATCACTGGAGCACTAACTCGGGACAGAAGAGCCTCCAATAGCAACAGGTGATCCATTGTGAGATAAACACCATCAATACATTCGATATAACAAACACAGTCACTGAGAAGGGTGTCGACGGAAACTTTGTTATGCAAGCCCCTTGGGAATCGCTGCCAGCAGACTTTAAGATTATGGTATTGAAGGAAACAAGAACCAGACTAATCCTCATCTGCTACAAAATATTGCACAGATGCATATAGAGCAAAGTTGGCATCTGACAGCTTCACATACTTCACAGAGTATGTCATCAGTAGAGCAGCAGAGACAAGAAACTGGAGCTGCAGTTAAAGCAGGAAACTGTAAATAGTTGGAGACTCTCAAATGGGTGTTCAACTTTTCAGAGATGCTAGCCATTCAAAAGGCTTTGGAACATGCTCTTGCTGAACACGGACAACATGTTATCATACATACAGATTCAAGAACTGCCATTGAAACCTTGCAACAAGAACACTATGTGATAATATCCATCTGATCACAAATGTCATATCATTAATGTAATACTCAAACATCAAGGCCGTAGAGTACTTATCAACTGGGTGCCAAGTCATGTGGGAATAATAGAAATGACATTGCAGACGAAGCTGCAAAACTTGCAACTAAGAGAAGAACTGTAGACATTTACATACCACAATCTATCACAGATTAAGAAAGTAAATTAAACAGAGCAATGCAAAAGATGTACAGTGACCACAACACATCAGTTGCAACATCAGGATCTGCGGGTTGGTACAAGAATTCAACCAACCACAAACCACTTAGTTTGATGAAAGGGAGCAGTAGAGCAACAGAAGTACACTTACATCGCATCAGGCTTGGATACCCATGTGCATGGGCATAGGCTTACAGGTCCGGAAGATGAGAGGAAATGTCAGCACTTGGAGAAATGCCCGACAGACCACTGGAACATTATCTACACAGTGCACAGTTACAGCCACAACAGACCACTGGAACATTATCTAACACAGTGCACAGTTACAGCCACAACACACCACTGGAACATTATCTAACACAGTGCACGTTACAGCCACAACACACCACTGGAACATTAATAACACAGTGCACAGTTACAGCACAACAGACCACTGGAACATTATCTAACACAGTGCACAGTTACAAACCTAATCATTAAGATCCAACTTAGATTCAAGAGAGCAGAAGTTGTTAAACACATGCAGTGTTTAGCACAAATAGGTGAGTACATGGGACAAAATCTTGCTGATTTTGAGTCATAAATACTCATACTCTGCCCAAGTAAAACAGAAACAAGCAACACTAGTGGGCCAGTCAGGGCTTAGGTCTGAGCTTCTACCTGAACAGGAATATCCATGCAAAAAAAAAAAAAACTACCCATCACCACCTTCCCTACCCTTCACCACCTTCCCTACCCTTCACACACCACACACAAAGCATCAAAGAAGGCACTAAGGGGCCGCCTTTTGGTACTGTCAGGGGGTTCAGTCAGGGGGGTACTGTCGGGGTTCAGTTGACGTCCCTAATCTTCCGTTCTAGGCCTTCGCCAGCGGCTCAGCCAGAACCTGAATGAGGCTCTCAGCATCATTGGGGTTGTTGAAACCTTAGTCGGGAGATTCTTCCACGTTTTTGTTACTGAACGGGATGGAGCGTGGCTTCGTGCCGAGAATGGCGGTCTGTCTTGTCTTCAGACACGCTCATACGCTCGCTATACTCATATGTCCTTCACGGCATCATTATCATTCTACAAAGACCCGGACACTTGCACCTCCCCTCCTCGTCGCCCTCCGGAGAGACGGTGATCATCACGTCATACTGGTCTGTAGCTGCCTCAGACGCCGCGAGCGTCTTCTATTATGAGGCACGGTTGAGTAGGGCACCTCTACTCCGATGGTTACCGTCTCTAAGTCAGCGTTGGTGTTGTCACGCCCGCGACTGTGGTGTTGTCACCGCCGACTGTGGTGTTGTCACCGCCGACTGTGGTGTTGTCACCGCCGACTGTGGTGTTGTCGCCGCCGACTGTGGTGTTGTCACCGCCGACTGTGGTGTTGTCGCCGCCGACTGTGGTGTTGTCGCCGCCGACTGTGGTGTTGTCACCGCCGACTGCGGTGTTGTCACCGCCGACTGTGGTGTTGTCCAACACCCACGTTAGAAGGCTTGCTTGGTGCTTGATCTCAACACAAAAGTCTGGCTATGAAATAACTAATTGAAGTGAAGCATTTCCGCAGGTTCTCTTGTGAATGGTGGTTATGTCATGTCACAAGCTGTGACGTCACAACTGTCACTCTTGGCGAGCATATTTCCATAGGCAGTGGAATCCAAAATGGCTGCCGCCTGCACTCTACTACTGTGTCTCGGGCAGTCCTTCGCCCAAATTAATCCATTACCATACAAGGGCCATTGTGCAATAATGTCGCTCGGCACAACCTCAGCTCCAGTTAGACACCCAACAACATGTGATTTGTCCAGCGGTTGATTAAGTCCGGTGTACTCTGCACACTTCGCATGCATAACAAGTCCCAGCTGTGTCTGGGTACAAGTGACATGATGAACAACCCAGCGGGTTTTCTTCCTATTAGGGAGTGTTGTACACGCCGTTATGGTGGTGTGTCCTCTCTCAAGATGAGTGACTCTGCCCAATACTGTCAATATGGTGGTTTTGATTGTTGCCGCCGAAGGCGTCTAGTTTATTGTGCACCCCATACTCATCCTGTGAGCGGTAGCGCAAAAGCATTACAGAGGGCACAAAAGGTCTTTATCAGACCTCATCAGGTGTTTCCACTCATCCTGTGAGTAGCGCTGCCAAATAAACTCACCCCTCGGGGCCAAATATAGATTTTTATAAAATTATGACACAAATCAACTGTGAAAACCACCTGCACCTCACCTTCATATCTGGGGTTTAAGTAGACTATAGGAACGATTGTACTCTTAAACCATACGGTGCAACCTTCACCTACAATATCCGACCTATCTTGAGCTTGGTGTTGTTAGGTGAAGGGTGGACAGAGGGGGCCACTAACGGGGCCCAGGGGAAAGACAGCTGGCCCTGCCTGACTCACCAGAGACTGCTGGTCCCAAAGACGGTGACCACGTCAAGCCCACCACCGCAGGTCTTTGCTCCCACCACCGCAGGTCTTTGCTCCCACCACCGCAGGTCTTTGCTCCCACCACCGGCACCACTGATCATCCTGGGAGCCCTTCAGTCAACCGAGAGGGAACTGCTACCAGCAATTCCAGCCTTGCGCCAAGGAGGAGCGAAGGAGGACTATCAAGAGTACTTCCTCCGAGTCTTGCCCGCCGTAACAAAAGGGTCGCAGGTCTCTCTTCCACGCCTGGTGTCTCCACTTTCACAAGGTCGCCAGCTGGGTTAATGTCTCTGCACCCCAGCAGTGTAGTTCAGTGGGTAAGCACTATGTTGCTTAATAGTGTACATGTCGCCACACTTGCAGTGGTAAATCATCCTGTGAGTGGACACACCGCCATAGTGACAGTATTGGGCAGCGTCACTCATCCTGTGAGTGGACACACCGCCATAGTGACAGTATTGGGCAGCGCCACTCATCCTGTGAGTGGACACACCGCCATAGTGACAGTATTGGGCAGCGCCACTCATCCTGTGAGTGGACACACCGCCATAGTGACAGTATTGGGCAGCGCCACTCATCCTCTGAGTGGACACACCGCCATAGTGACAGTATTGGGCAGCGTCACTCATCCTGTGAGTGGACACACCGCCATAGTGACAGTATAGGGCAGCGTCACCATCCTGTGAGTGAACACACCGCCATAGTGACAGTATTGGGCAGCGTCACTCATCCTGTGAGTGAACACACCGCCATAGTGACAGTATTGGGCAGCGTCACTCATCCTGTGAGTGGACACACCGCCATAGTGACAGTATTGGGCAGCGTCACTCATCCTGTGAGTGGACACACCGCCATAGTGACAGTATTGGACAGCGCCACTCATCCTGTGAGTGGACACACCGCCATAGTGACAGTATTGGGCAGCGTCACTCATCCTGTGAGTGGACACACCGCCATAGTGACAGTATTGGGCAGCGCCACTCATCCTGTGAGTGGACACACCGCCATAGTGACAGTATTGGGCAGCGCCACTCATCCTGTGAGTGGACACACCGCCATAGTGACAGTATTGGGCAGCGCCACTCATCCTGTGAGTGGACACACCGCCATAGTGACAGTATTGGGCAGCGCCACTCATCCTGTGAGTGGACACACCGCCATAGTGACAGTATTGGGCAGCGCCACTCATCCTGTGAGTGGACACACCGCCATAGTGACAGTATTGGGCAGCGCCACTCATCCTGTGAGTGGACACACCGCCATAGTGACAGTATTGGGCAGCGCCACTCATCCTGTGAGTGGACACACCGCCATAGTGACAGTATTGGGCAGCGCCACTCATCCTGTGAGTGGACACACCGCCATAGTGACAGTATTGGGCAGCGTCACTCATCCTGTGAGTGGACACACCGCCATAGTGACAGTATTGGGCAGCGTCACTCATCCTGTGAGTGGACACACCGCCATAGTGACAGTATTGGGCAGCGTCACTCATCCTGTGAGTGGACACACCGCCATAGTGACAGTATTGGGCAGCGTCACTCATCCTGTGAGTGGACACACCGCCATAGTGACAGTATTGGGCAGCGCCACTCATCCTGTGAGTGGACACACCGCCATAGTGACAGTATTGGGCAGCGTCACTCATCCTGTGAGTGGACACACCGCCATAGTGACAGTATTGGGCAGCGTCACTCATCCTGTGAGTGGACACACCGCCATAGTGACAGTATTGGGCAGCGCCACTCATCTTGTGAGTGGACACACCGCCATAGTGACAGTATTGGGCAGCGTCACTCATCCTGTGAGTGGACACACCGCCATAGTGACAGTATTGGGCAGCGCCACTCATCCTGTGAGTGGACACACCGTCATAGCAGCATGTACAACACTCCCCAATAGGAAGAAAACCCGCTGGGTTGTTCATCCTGTCACTTGTACCCAGACACAGCTGGGACTTGCTTAACTGTCTCAAGTGAACAGCTTATCAAACAAGAACATTAACATTCGTCAACCCTTAAAAGCTTACGTTATCTTGCGGGTGCAAAATGGGGGAATCTTTTAAGAACATTATCAATATTTGACAAATAGTGTTTTCTTAACTCAAACAATGTGGGGTTTATTATTCTACACATATTCCTAATGTCTCTCAGGTGTCCACATTCTCTCAGGTAGTGGTCAAGGCGGTGTCCATCACTCTCATCACAGATTCTGCAACTCCTCTGCTCAACTGTTGTTTCCATTCCGAATCTCCATGGAGATTTGTTTGCCTCTAGATCTTTAGTTGTGTGGATGTCAGAAAATGCCATTCAGATGTTAGTGTCAATCTAGATGGTTTTAATAGAATCCTGGATGGTTATCGGTCATTTTAGCTCATATGTACCAGAACGGATATTTGTAAGTCTCCGAGCAGTGTGTTATCGTACGTTGTTATCGTACGTTGTTATCGTACGTTGATAGCTTGCTTAGTTCTCTGGTTGATTTGTTTGTTCTGTAAAAAATAATTGGCATCACTGCATACAGTGTTGACAGTACTAGTCAGTGACTCACGGGAGTCTGTACTCACCTAGTTGTGCTGGCAGGGGTTGAGCTCTGGCTCTTTGGTCCCGCCTCTCAGTCGTCAATCAACTGGTGTACAGGTTTCTGAGCCTACTGGGCTCCATCATGTCTACATTTGAAACTGTGTATAGAGCCAGCCTTGTGGCTGTACAACAGTGAGAGTGTTTATATACGTTCATAACAGTGCTTTTGTAGTCATAATTTATTGTGTTGGATATTATGGATATATTTAAAGGTTTTATAACCTTTACAAAAATGGCAAAAGTTCAGCAGTAGGATCAAAAGTCCAGAAATTTTCTTGCAAGAAGTGCTGGAGCAAAAGGACTGTGATGGATGTGTGGGCCTGCGGGCCGCTCCAAGCAACAGCCTGTTGGACTAAACTCTCACAAAACAAGCGTGACCTCAGGCCGGGCTTGGGAAGTAGAAGAACTCCCAGAACCCCATCAACCAGGTATCAACCAGGGTGGTGGCAAGAGCAACTTCTCCAGGAGTGAGACCTCCACCACCTTCCCTACCCTTCACCACGTTCCCTAGCCTCCACCACCTTCCCTAGCCTCCACCACCTTCCCTAGCCTCCATCACCTTCCCTAGCCTCCACCACCTTCCCTACCCTCCACCACCTTCCCTACCCTCCACCACCTTCCCTACCCTCCACCACCTTCCCTATCCCTCACCACCTTCCCTATTCCTCACCACCTTCCCTACCCTTCATCACCTTCCCTACCCTCCACCACCTTCCCTACCCTCCACCACCTTCCCTATCCCTCACCACCTTCCCTATTCCTCACCACCTTCCCTACCCTTCACCACCTTCCCTACCCTTCACCACCTTCCCTACCCTTCACCACCTTCCCTACCCTTCACCACCTTCACTACCCTTCACCACCTTCCCTACCCTTCACCACCTTCCCTAGCCTCCACCACACACACACAAAGTAACAAAGAAGGCACTAAGGGGCCGCCTTTTGGTACTGTCAGGAGGTTCAGGGGGTTCAGAGGGGTACTGTCAAGGGGTTCATGGGGGTGCTTTCAAGGGGGGTTCAGGAGGGTACTGTCAGGGGGTTGAGGGGGGTACTGTCAGGGGTTGAGGGGGGTACTGTCAGGGGGTTGAGGGGGGTACTGTCAGGGGGTTGAGGGGGGTACTGTCAGGGGTTGAGGGGGGTACTGTCAAGGGGGTTCAGGGGGTACTGTCAAGGGGTTCATGGGGGTGCTGTCAAGGAGGTTCAGGGGGGTACTGTCAGGGGGGGTTCAGGGGGTACTGTCAGGGGGTTCTGTGGTGGTGTCGCCGCCGCTGACTGTGGTGGTGTCGTCGCCGCTGACTGTGGTGGTGTCGCCGCCGCTGACTGTGGTGGTGTCGCCGCCGCTGACTGTGGTGGTGTCGCCGCCGCTGACTGTGGTGGTGTCGCCGCCGCTGACTGTGGTGGTGTCGCCGCCGCTGACTGTGGTGGTGTCGTCGCCGCTGACTGTGGTGGTGTCGCCGCCGCTGACTGTGGTGGTGTCGTCGCCGCTGACTGTGGTGGTGTCGCCGCCGCTGACTGTGGTGGTGTCGCCGCCGCTGACTGTGGTGGTGTCGCCGCCGCTGACTGTGGTGGTGTCGTCGCCGCTGACTGTGGTGGTGTCGCCGCCGCTGACTGTGGTGGTGTCGTCGCCGCTGACTGTGGTGGTGTCGCCGCCGCTGACTGTGGTGGTGTCGCCGCCGCTGACTGTGGTGGTGTCGCCGCCGCTGACTGTGGTGGTGTCGTCGCCGCTGACTGTGGTGGTGTCGCCGCCGCTGACTGTGGTGGTGTCGTCGCCGCTGACTGTGGTGGTGTCGTCGCCGCTGACTGTGGTGGTGTCGCCACCGACGACTGAGGTGGTGTCGCCGCCGCAGACTGAGGTGGTGTCGCCGCCGCAGACTGAGGTGGTGTCGCCACCGCAAACTGAGGTGGTGTCGCCACCGCAGACTGAGGTGGTGTCGCCGCCGCAGACTGAGGTGGTGTCGTCGCCGCAGACTGAGGTGGTGTCGCCACCGCAGACCGAGGTGGTGTCGCCACCGCAGACTGAGGTGGTGTCGCCGCGGCCGACTGAGGTGGTGTCGGCCGTTCTGCTCTTAATGTCCTTCACAGCGTCATTAACATTCTCCAAAGACCCGGACACTTCTACGTCTGCCTTCTCGTCATCCTCCGGAGGGACGGTGATCTTCACATTGTACTTGGTCTGTAGCTGCCTCAGACGCCGCTAGCGTTTACCTATTATAAGGTACCGGTTCTAGTAGGGCACCGCTACACCGATGGTTACCGTCTCTAAGTCGGTGTCGTCGTCGCCGCCGCCACCGACTGCGGTGTTGTCGCCGTCGTCGACTGTGGTGGTGTCGCCGCCGACTGTGGTGGTGTCGCCGCCGCCGACTGTGGTGGTGTCGCTGCCGCCGACTGAGGTGGTGTCGCCGCCGACTGCAGTGTCGTCGCCGCCGACTGCGGTGGTGTCGCCGCCGCCGACTGCGGTGGTGTCGCCGCCGCCGCCGACTGCGGTGCTGTCGCCGCCGCCGACGGCGGTGGTGGTGCTGTCGCCGCCGCCGACTGCGGTGGTGGTGTCCCCACCGCCGACTGCGGTGGTGTCGCCGCCGGTTGATGCCATTTGCTGCAACCATTCTCTGACAAAAATCAACATGGCCGCCAACACCACCACGACTAACAAAACAGACCAATCCATGTTTGGGGCGCTGGCAGGCATCTCACCGTGGCACTGTACAAACTTTTCAAGAATTTCTACTTTCCGCAGTGTGTCTTTACGTTTGATAATCTACCCAAATAGTGGCACCCACCTGTGAACGCGGTCGTTGTCCACCCTAGTAAGAGGCCAGGGGTCGCAGGAGGGCTGAGAAGACTACAGGTTCAACTTGGCCGCAATGTGCCTGTAGACAACATTCAGACCACTTGGTCTTCTGGCTTTCCAGACCAAAACAGCCTGGTTGTAGAGACGTTCATAGTGGTCGTCCGTTAACTGCTCTAAACTTAATATCCAAACGCTACCAACCAAAATCACAAGGAAAATGATATAAAATATTATTTTATATGTTTTTCCCATTTTGTTGTTTTGACGTGAAAGTTAAAACACAATTACCGTGTTTGAAGGTAACATTAACAGCTTGATATCAGAAATATATCTAAAATAGTTAGGATGGAATCTCACAGTCTCACAGTTAGGTTGGAATCTCACAATATGTATAGATTTTTTATTTTTCAGACGCCTTTATGTACAGGAATCTTAGCAGATTTTTCCAATCTACAAATATGGTAAGAGAGAAGACACACTATATTACAAACCCGTATAATTGCGTGGTAGTTAAAACACCAGACAAACATAATTAGAACTTTTGACACGTGTAGAATACTGGCGAACAATGTTCATTCTTCAATACAGAATCATAGGAACATGTTTGCTGATGATGCTAAGCTACTGGGCAAATTGAGACATTGAGATGATTCTGCCAGAGCCAAATCAGAGAACACTATAAACATCAGAGGTCCGTGGTTGGTCAACATCCTCCCAGCGACTATAAAAAATATTGCCGGATCAACCGTGGACATCTTCAAGAGAAAACTAGACTGTTTTCTAAAAACGTGCCTGACCAACCAGGCTGTGGTCGGTATGTGGGCCGCTCCAAGCAACAGCCTGGTAGACCAAACTCTCAAAAGTCAAGTCTGGCCTCGGGCCGGGCTTGGGGGAGTAGAAGAACTCCCAGAACCCCATCAACCAGGTATCAAGCAGGCCCTTCGTGAGGACCTGGACAATATAGGTGCAAGGAACAATACTTGGCTGATGGAATTTAACATGAGTAAATGCCACATTATGGAATGTGAAATAAGAGAAAATAGGCCAAACACAACCTACAAATTACGCGAAACAGCGTTAAAGAGCTCTACTTCGCGCCTTCTTTTGATAATTACTACTTTAGTGTACTACTTTATATCCACTACTTTAGTGTATATAAAGTGTAATGATGATTGTAGTGAATGTCTCTCCTGTTCTTCCCCTTCAGAGCAGGAGAGATTGCTGAAATAGAGGGAATACAGAGAACATATACGGCACGCATAGACGAGATAAAACACCTAAATTATTGGGATCGTCTCAAAGCTCTCCAAATGTACTCACTAGAAAGGAGACGAGAGAGATACCAAATAATATACACGTGGAAAATACTGGAGGGCCAGGTCCCAAATCTACACAGTAAAATAACAATGTACAGGAGTGAACGATATGGAAGAAATGCAGAATAGAACCAGTGAAGAGCAGAGGTGCCATAGGAACAATCAGAGAACACTGAACATCAGAGCTCCAGTGAAGAGTAGAGGTGCCATAGGCACAATCAGAGAACTGAACATCAGAGGTCCAGTGAAGAGTAGAGGTGCCATAGGCACAATCAGAGAACACTGAACATCAGAGGTCCGCAGTTCTTCAACATCCTCCCAGCGAGCATAAAAAATATTGGCAGAACAAAGTTGAATTCTTCAAGAAACACCTGCACAGTTTTCTGCAGAAATGCTGGACCAACCAGACTGTAGTGGATATGTCTTCCCAAACGCTAGTA
>WNGS01143373.1:41193-51401 GCA_020271785.1 Procambarus virginalis
TAATTTTTTTTTTTTAAATTTTGCCCCGAGGGGCGAGTTATTGGGCAGCGCACTCATCTGTGAGTGGACACACCACCATAGTGACAGTATGGGCAGCGTCACTCATCCTGTGAGTGGACACACCACATAGTGACAGTATTGGGCAGCGTCACTCATCCTGTGAGTGGACACACCGCCATAGTGACAGTATTGGGCAGCGCCACTCATCCTGTGAGTGGACACACCGCCATAGTGACAGTATTGGGCAGCGTCACTCATCCTGTGAGTGGACACACACCATAGTGACAGTATTGGGCAGCGCCACTCATCCTGTGAGTTGACACACCGCCATAGTGACAGTATTGGGCAGCGTCACTCATCCTGTGAGTGGACACACCGCCATAGTGACAGTATTGGGCAGCGTCACTCATCCTGTGAGTGGACACACCACCATAGTGACAGTATTGGGCAGCGCCACTCATCCTGTGAGTGGACACACCGCCATAGTGACAGTATTGGGCAGCGTCCACTCATCCTGTGAGTGGACACACCGCCATAGTGACAGTATTGGCAGCGCCACTCATCCTGTGAGTGGACACACCGCCATAGTGACAGTATTGGCAGCGCCACTCATCCTGTGAGTGGACACACCGCCATAGTGACAGTATTGGGCAGCGCCACTCATCCTGTGAGTGGACACACCGCCATAGTGACAGTATTGGGCAGCGCCACTCATCCTGTGAGTGGACACACCGCCATAGTGACAGTATTGGGCAGCGCCACTCATCCTGTGAGTGGACACACCACCATAGTGACAGTATTGGGCAGCGTCACTCATCCTGTGAGTGGACACACCACCATAGTGACAGTATTGGGCAGCGTCACTCATCCTGTGAGTGGACACACCACCATAGTGACAGTATTGGGCAGCGCCACTCATCCTGTGAGTGGACACACCGCCATAGTGACAGTATTGGGCAGCGTCACTCATCCTGTGAGTGGACACACCACCATAGTGACAGTATTGGCAGCGTCACTCATCCTGTGAGTGGACACACGCCATAGTGACAGTATTGGGCAGCGTCACTCATCCTGTGAGTGGACACACCACCATAGTGACAGTATTGGGCAGCGTCACTCATCCTGTGAGTGGACACACCGCCATAGTGACAGTATTGGGCAGCGCCACTCATCCTGTGAGTGGACACACCGCCATAGTGACAGTATTGGGCAGCGTCACATCCTGTGAGTGGACACACCGCCATAGTGACAGTATTGGGCAGCGCCACTCATCCTGTGAGTGGACACACCACCATAGTGACAGTATTGGGCAGCGCCACTCATCCTGTGAGTGGACACACCGCCATAGTGACAGTATTGGGCAGCGCCACTCATCCTGTGAGTGGACACACCGCCATAGTGACAGTATTGGGCAGCGCCACTCATCCTGTGAGTGGACACACCGCCATAGTGACAGTATTGGGCAGCGCCACTCATCTGTGAGTGGACACACCACCATAGTGACAGTATTGGGCAGCGTCACTCATCTGTGAGTGGACACACCGCCATAGTGACAGTATTGGGCAGCGCCACTCATCCTGTGAGTGGACACACCGCCATAGTGACAGTATTGGGCAGCGCCACTCATCCTGTGAGTGGACACACCGCCATAGCAGCATGTACAACACTCACCAATAGGAAGAAACCGCTGGGTTGTTCATCCTGTCACTTGTACCCAGACACAGCTGGGACTTGCTTAACTGTCTCAAGTGAACAGCTTATCAAACAAGAAGATTAACATCTATCAACCCTTAAAACTTACGTTATCTTGCGGGTGCAAAATGGGGAAATCTTTTAAGAACAGTATCAATATTTGACAAATAGTGTTTTCCTAACTCAAACATGTGGGGTTTTATTATACACATGTTTCTAATGTCTCTCAGGTGTTCACATTCACGTAGATAGTGGTCAAGGCGGTGTCCATCACTCTCACCACAGATTCTGCAACTCCGCTGATCAACTGTTGTTTCCATTCCATATCTCCATGAATATTTGTGTCCAAGACGGATTCTCGCTATTACTGATTCTCTCCCTCGTCCTTCCTCTTCGGCCATAATGATTGGGATGCCAGCTGCAACCATGTTGTACCATCGTACAGATTCACTGGTTTGTGCTTCTATCCTCCTTTCCTCAGTTACCTTGTCACGGTGATGTTGCCTGACAATACCTCTAATTTGTAGTAGAGTCTTGGGTATGAAGTATTCAATATGGTCTCCTTCAGCGCCTTCAGCAGCCAGCATATCTGCTCGTTCATTCCCACATATCCCAACATGGGAGGGGATCCACATATAGTCACTGGGAGGATGTTGAACAACCGCGGACCTCTGATGTTTATACAGTGTTCTCTGATTGTGCCTATGGCACCTCTGCTCTTCACTGGTTCTATTCTGCATTTTCTTCCATATCGTTCACTCCAGTACGTTGTTATTTTACTGTGTAGATTTGGACCTGGCCCTCCAGTATCTTCCAGGTGTATATTATTTGGTATCTCTCTCGTCTCCTTTCTAGTGAGTACATTTGGAGAGCTTTGAGACGATCCCAATAATTTAGGTGTTTTATCTCGTCTATGTGTGCCGTATATGTTCTCTGTATTCCCTCTAATTCACAGATCTCTCCTGCTCTGAAGGGGAAGAACACGAGAGACATTCACTACAATCATCATTACACTTTATATACACTAAAGTAGTGCTAAAGTAGTGATAAAGTAGCACTAAAGTAGCACTTAAGTAGTAATTCTCAAAAGAAGGTGCCAAGTAGAGCTTTTTAATGTTTTGTCTCTTAATATGTAGATTGTGAGTGGCCTATTTTCTCCTAGTCCACATTCCATAATGTGGCATTTACTCCCGTTAAATTCCTCTAAATCTAAGAATCGTCTAAATGTCTCAATTTAGCCAGTAGCTTAGCATCACCAGTATACATGTTCATATACTTCTGTGTTCCCGCTGGTAGCTCGTTCAGTGTTGACAATGAACATTGTTCTCCAGTATTATACACGTGTCAAAAGTTCTAATTATGTTTGTCTGGTGTTCTAACTACCACGCAGTTCAGATATAGTAGTAGACAGCATCCATCAGTCTCAGGAGACTATGGAGTTACGCTCTGGTTGTCGGTCTGGAGTGGCCTCACCAGGGCGCAAAGCCAGGGTAGGTTGATTCGGGAGAGAAGCTGTTACCCAGGCAGCAGGTTTGTTATTACGGGTTTGTAATATAGTGAGTCTTCTCTCTTACCATATTTATAGATTGGAAGAATCTGCTAAGATTCCTGTACATAAAGGTGTCAGAAAAATAAAAAAATCTATACATAAAAAACATCTTTATCATTATTGTAAGATTCCAGCCTAACTAATTTAGATATATCTCTGATATCACGCATTTAATCCTTCCTCCAAACACAGTAACCGTGTTTTAACTTTTACAAACTTCAAACAAAAATGGGAAACTCGTATATAATAATATATTATATAGTCTCCTACATGTTTATGGTTTGTAAAATATATCTAGAGGCGTTGGAACAGAACACCCACGAACACTTCGAACGCCTATAGGACCAGGCGTCTTGGGTCCGTAAGGCCAGGTGTCCAAGTGGGGTGACAGCTCTCTTGACGGAGATCGTGACGAAGATGAACCTCTTGTCTTAATAGCCCATCTGCGACTACCCGCTACTTGTTACTGTGGAGAATAACCACATTTATAATTGGGTTCCAATCCTCGGCTTCGTTGTGAATCGTAAGGACACGCTGCGGAATGTGGCAGTTCTGGAAGAGTTTGTAGAGTGCCACGGTGAGGTGCCTGCCAGCGCCCCCAAGATCAATTGGTCTCACGTGTTGGTCCGCGCGGCCTTGGCCGCATTGTCGAGTGTCATCCGTGTGTTGTACGAGCTGAGGTTATCCTCCCACGGCGACACCACCGTTGTTGGCGGCGACACCACCGCTCTTGACGGCGACAACACCGACGACGACGACAACACCGACGACGACGACAACACCGACGACGACAACACCGACGACGACGACAACACCGACGACGACGACGATGACAACACAGACGACGACGACAACACCGACGACGACGACAACACCGACAACAACACCGACGACGACAACACCGACGACGACAACACCGACGACGACAACACCGACGACGACGACAACACCGACGACGACGACACCGACGACAACACCGACGACGACGACGATGACAACACCGACGACGACGACAACACCGACGACGACAACACCGACGACGACGATGACAACACCGACGACGACGACAACACCGACGACGACAACGCCGACGACGACGACAACACCAACGACGACGACAACACCGACGACGACGACAACACCGACGACGACGACGATGACAACACCGACGACGACGACACCGACGACGACAACACCGACGACGACAACACCGACGACAACACCGACGACGACGACGACGACAACACCGACGACGACGACAACACCGACGACGACGACGACTTATAGGGGGATTGCTTGCTTAATACCTGGTTGATGGGGTTCTGGGAGTTGTTCTACTGCCCAGTAATACGAGTAAGAGTCTAATGACTCTTAAAGGGACTTGTCGGGACGACATTGGTAGTTGTCTTGAAGAGATGGGTCAGCGGATGTTGACTATTGTGCCAGATGGCCCCCGACGAAGTCGAGTACATCTTTCCGTCTGATGTCAAGCCCGACCGAAGTATGAGCCATCTTAAGATGGAAAATGTGAGAGAAGGCTTCGGCCCGAAGAGGAGGACATATTATTGTTTGGTATGAAGCCCGACCGAGCCGCTGGGGTAGGTCTAGAACTGAAGAGTAGGGACCTCTCGGAACCCCCTGGCAGAACCCTTTGACTGAAGCCCCTGACTGAACCCCCTGACTGAAGCCCCTGTCTGAACCCCCCTGACTGAACCCCCTGTCTGAACCCCCTGACTGAAGCCCCTGACTGAAGCCCCTGACTGAAGCCCCTGACTGAAGCCCCTGACTGAAGCCCCTGTCTGAAGCCCCTGACTGAAGCCCCTGACTGAAGCCCCTGACTGAAGCCCCTGACTGAAGCCCCTGTCTGAAGCCCCTGTCTGAAGCCCCTGACTGAAGCCCCTGACTGAAGCCCCTGTCTGAAGCCCCTGACTGAAGCCCCTGACTGAACCCCCTGTCTGAACCCCCTGACTGAAGCCCCTGTCTGAAGCCCCTGACTGAAGCCCCTGTCTGAAGCCCCTGACTGAAGCCCCTGTCTGAAGCCCCTGACTGAAGCCCCTGTCTGAAGCCCCTGACTGAAGCCCCTGTCTGAAGCCCCTGACTGAAGCCCTGTACTGAACCCCCTGTCTGAACCCCCTGACTGAAGCCCCTGTCTGAAGCCCCTGACTGAAGCCCCTGTCTGAAGCCCCTGACTGAAGCCCCTGTCTGAAGCCCCTGACTGAAGCCCCTGACTGAAGCCCCTGACTGAAGCCCCTGTCTGAAGCCCCTGACTGAAGCCCCTGACTGAAGCCCCTGACTGAAGCCCCTGTCTGAAGCCCCTGACTGAAGCCCCTGTCTGAAGCCCCTGACTGAAGCCCTGTACTGAACCCCCTGACAGTACTAAAGATGGTACCTTGGTGCCATCTTTGTTACTTTGTGTGTGTGTGTGTACTCACCTAGTTGTACTCACCTAGTTGTGCTTGCGGGGGTTGAGCTCTGGCTCTTTGGTCCTGCCTCTCAACCGTCAATCAACAGGTGTACAGTTTCCTGAGCCTATTGGGCTCTATCATATCTACACTTGAAACTGTGTATGGAGTCAGCCTCCACCACATCGCTTCCTAATGCATTCCATTTGTCAACCACTCTGACACTAAAAAAGTTCTTTCTAATATCTCTGTGGCTCATTTGGGCACTCAGTTTCCACCTGTGTCCCCTAGTGCGTGTGCCCCTTGTGTTAAACAGCCTGTCTTTATCAACCCTGTCGATTCCCCTGAGAATCTTGAATGTGGTGATCATGTCCCCCCTAACTCTTCTGTCTTCCAACGAAGTGAGGTTTAATTCCTGCAGTCGCTCCTCGTAGCTCATACCTCTCAGCTCGGGTACTAGTCTGGTGGCAAACCTTTGAACCTTTTCCAGTTTAGTCTTATGCTTGACTAGATAGGACTCCATGCTGGAGCCGCATACTCCAGGATTGGTCTGACATATGTGGTATATAATGTTCTGAAAGATTCCTTACACAAGTTTCTAAAGGCCGTTCTTATGTTAGCCAACCTGGCATATGCTGCTGATGTTATCCTCTTGATATGAGCTTCAGGGGACAGGTCTGGCGTGATATCAACCCCCAGGTCTTTCTCTCTCTCTGACTCTTGAAGTATTTCATCTCCCAAATGATACCTTGTATCTGGTCTCCTGCTTCCTACCCCTATCTTCATTACATTACATTTGCTTGGGTTAAACTCTAACAGCCATTTGTTCGACCATTCCTGCAGCTTGTCCAGGTCTTCTTGAAGTCTCAAGCTGTCCTCCTCTGTCTTAATCCTTCTCATAATTTTGGCGTCGTCAGCAAACATTGAGAGGAATGAGTCTATACCCTCTGGGAGATCATTTACGTATATCAGAAACAGGATAGGTCCAAGTACAGAGCCCTGTGGGACTCCACTGGTGACTTCACGCCAGTCTGAGGTCTCACCCCTCACTGTAACTCTCTGCTTCCTATTGCTTAGGTACTCCCTTATCCACTGGAGCGCCCTACCTGTTACTCCTGCCTGTTTCTCCAGCTTATGCATCAACCTTTTATGGGGTACTGTGTCAAAGGCTTTCCGACAGTCCAAAAAAATGCAGTCCGCCCACCCTTCTCTTTCTTGCTTAATTTTTGTCACCTGATCGTAGAATTCTATCAAGCCTGTAAGGCAAGATTTACCCTCCCTGAACCCATGTTGATGGGTTGTCACGAAGTCTCTTCTCTCCAGATGTGTTACTAGGTTTTTTCTCACAATCTTTCCCATCACCTTGCATGGTATACAAGTTAAGGACACTGGCCTGTAGTTCAGTGCCTCTTGTCTGTCACCCTTTTTGTATATTGGTACTACATTAGCAGTCTTCCATATTTCTGGTAGGTCCCCCGTTTCCAGTGACTTACTATACACTATGGAGAGTGGTAAGCAAAGTGCTCCTGCACACTCTTTCAATACCCATGGCGAGATTCCATCCGGCCCAACAGCTTTTCTCACATCCAGCTCCAATAGGTGCTTTTTGACCTCATCTCTTGTAATTTCGAACCTATCCAAGGTCACCTGGTTTGCTGCCACCTCTCCCAGCGCCGTGATACTCCCTGTTCTATTGTAAAGACCTCCTGGAACTTTTGTTGAGTTCTTCACACACCTCTTTGTCATTCTCTGTGTACCTGTCCTCGCCCACCTAAGTTTAATCACCTGTTCCTTCACTGTTGTCTTCCTCCTGATGTGACTGTGTAGTAGCTTTGGTTCAGTCTTGGCTTTATTAGCTATATCATTTTCATACCTTTTCTCAGCTGCTCTTCTCACACTGACATACTCGTTCCTGGTTCTCTGGTATCTCTCTCTACTTCTGGTGTTGTGTGTGTGTGTGTGTGGTGTGTGTGTGTTGTGTGTGTGTGTGGTGTGTGGTGTGTGTGTGTGTGTGATGTGGTGCAAGGGTAGGGAAGGTGCTGAATGATTTTTTGTAATGTGTAATAGGACATGGCAGCATTGTTGGGGCAAGGCCACTCCTTCCTCCAACAATGCTGCTTATTCCCGTTTAATACCTGTCCATTCCTGGCCAGCTTCTGGACCTGTGGCCAGATTGACGAAGCAGTTACGAAGCACTTACGAACTGTTGACGCAAGCACTTACGAACGTGTACATCTTTCCTCAATCTTTGACGGCTTTGGTTACATTTATTAAACAGTTTACAAGCAGGAAACTTGCCAATCAACTGTTGTTATTGTTAAAACAGCCTCCTGGAGCTTCGAGCTCATTAACTGTTTAATAATTGTAAACAAAGCCGCCAAAGATTGGAAAAGATGACAGGTTCGTAAGTGCTTGCGTAATTGCTTCGTGAATCTGGCCCCAGGTTGTAAGTGCTTGCGTAACGTTGGAACTGCTTCACTGCATAACTGCTGTCGTAGGCTGCGACTCTTAGAGTGTATGATTTGGTCCTGTTATTTACTTTCTATGTGCATCTGTAGATGTCATAGAGAGTTAAAGAGAATGCGTCCTGTAGCGACATGCACCAGGCTCAATAAACCAGTAAAATGAACTTTGGAGAGTTAATTTTTCAACTTCCCTCCCCAAGTGTAGAACACGATGAATATTTTCGAAGATTGGCGCTGGAATTATCGCATTAACCTACTGAATAACAATTCAGTAAGACACGCATATTATCTATGTATAAAATAGAATGAATGTTTGTCCTAAATAGGCCAGATGCTTAGGGCAAGCCTCATTAAACTCTGCAGGGTGACTGGGGGAGGACAGGGGCGTGTCATAGGCAGGTCGGGGTCAGCCCCATTGCCCTCCCGTCTAAGGAGGGCGATTTCCATGGCGATCCCCTGTTAAAAGCCTGATATGGGAAGAGTTTGTCTATAAAGGTTTTTCACCTGTTGATAATATTACAGATGTTGAGATGCAACGTGCATTTTCTAATGGCAGAGTTGCAGTTTGGGGGCTGCCAGCATTGAAATGGTGGCACCTTCGGACCTGGCCTTGAGGGGACCTGACCTCTGGGCGACCTGGCACTCTGAGGGGCGACCCTGGCACCTTCTGAGGGGCGACCCTGGCACCTTCTGAGGGGCGACCCTGGCACCTTCTGAGGGGCGACCCCATTGAGGCGACCTGCATCTGAGGGGCGACCCTGGCACCTTCTGAGGGGCGACCCTGGCACCTTCTGAGGGGCGACCCTGGCACCTTCTGAGGGGCGACCCGCCTCTGAGGGCGACCTTCTGAGGGGCGACCCTGGCCCCTTCTGAGGGGCGACCCTGGCACCTTCTGAGGGGCGACCCTGGCACCCTTCTGAGGGGCGACCCTGGCACCTTCTGAGGGGCGACCCTGGCACCTTCTGAGGGGCGACCCTGGCACCTTCTGAGGGGCGACCCTGGCACCTTCTGAGGGGCGACCCTGGCACCTTCTGAGGGGCGACCCCTGGCACCTTCTGAGGGGCGACCCCTGGCACCTTCTGAGGGGCGACCCCTGGCACCTTGAGGCGACCCCTGGCACCTTCTGAGGGGCGACCCTGGCACCTTCTGAGGGGCGACCCTGGCACCTTCTGAGGGGTGGCACCTTCTGGGGGCGACCCTGGCACCTTCTGAGGGGGCGGCCCCTGGCACCTTCTGAGGGGCGACCCTGGCACCTTCTGAGGGGCGACCCTGGCACCTTCTGAGGGGCGACCCTCACCTTCAGGACTTCCACATGGATAATTCTGCACTAACTGGTCTTCCATACACACTAACGTCCAAAATTTGAATCCCTAATTACATGGACTCTAACCCCCCCCCCACGCCAGGATCAAGCCCATTACAATACTAGTCAAAAACTCTCTCTCTCTCTCTCTCTCTCTCTCTCTCTTCTCCCTCTCTCTCTCTCTGAAAAACGACAGGGCCGTGACAGGATCGAACCTACGTCAAGATCATCCCAGACGCTGCCTCAATCGACTGAGCTACGACATGGTCAAAAGAGTTGAAACCAGAAGTTGTACACTAACTAGGATCCTGCAGCCTCTCCGAGACACGACCCCCCCCCCCCACAACCCCAGACGTGATACTCACAGCTTGCGGAGGTTGGAGGGTTGGCGAAGGCTCCTGGTTCTATCACGCTAATTTCATTCTTCCTCAAGTATCTGAAATAGATAGAAAGATATTACACAGAGATCACACTAAGTGATGCATCAATGAACAATCCACCAGGGCCGTGACGAGGTATTCGAATCCTCTACCCGGCCTGTGGATTTGTTCATTAGAAAGAATTATTATTATTTTATTATTATTATTGTGAGTCATTCAACAACAGAGAATAAATCATTTCATTACCAGGCCAAAAAAGGTCCAGCAATATCTATGCCTTGTATCTATATCTAACTTGATTATCTATAATTTATGCAGTACAGTCATTAGATGTGTCTACCGCTAAGTGGACAATTAATGACCTGTATATCTATAATTATATCTATATCGACTCCTCTATATCTTAAACCCTCTGCT
>WNGS01143376.1:0-21817 GCA_020271785.1 Procambarus virginalis
AAACATCCCTCGATGAATTGTTTATCGAGTTATAACTCATTTTTCTTTTTTCTTTTGCACGACTTTGCACTTCATCATTTTCTACACTATTGGAATCACTTTGAAATAAGCCATATTACGTGTTATACTATGATCTCTATTACTCGCTGTTACCATAGTCCTTTTACACTAATCACTTTATATGGTTTTGTATCATACGGCATATCTAACTTTCCCTCTTTTTTCTTTTTAACGAGAACAGTATCTCCAACCTTTATGAATTGTTCCTTTGCACGTTGATCATGAGCAATTTTCATTTTGCCCTTGCTAGTGCATCCTTCTGAGCGAGACGTTTATCCGTTACCTTGGCTGGCATGACAGGTAGTGCGATTCTCATAGGACGTCCAAATAAAAGTTCGCCAGGCGACTTGCCCAGTGTTCCATGCGGTGTTGCACGGTAGTTCCTGAGAAAAGCATACATAGCTTGTTTCCAGGATCGTCCTTCGGCATGAGCACAGCGTACAGCTTTCATGAGAGGTTGCATGAATCTCTCTACTTCTCCATTTGCTTGAGGATGTAGTGGCATCACACGGCGGTGTTTGAATCCAATATGCTCAGCAAAGTTGACAAAGTCTTGTCCATTAAATGGCGGTCCATTGTCCGTCTTGACAACTTCAGGAATGCCAAAGTTTGAAAAGATCTTGTCGAGTTTCGGGATGACAGCCTTTGCAGATGTGGAAGTGATGATTTCTACTTCTGGATAACGTGAGTGATCATCAATGACTACCATCAAGTACTCTCCAGTTGGTAGCGGTCCACAGAAATCCATCGATACTTCCATCCATGGTGCAGCAGGTAGTGGTGAAGGTTGTAGAGGTGTTGGTCTTGAAGTATCCACTGCAGCTTGGCAAGGGACACAGGCATCATGCATGTCCTTAGCTTGACGATCAATGCCAGGAAACCACACCTTTTCTCGTAGCAGCTGTTTGGTCCTTACAAGACCTTGGTGTCCTTGATGTGCAAGCTTCAGAGCACGTTGCTGGAGAACAGCTGGAATGACGATACGAGTACCTCGCAGCACGGTGTCGCGTTGTTGCGTAACACTTAATTCTGTCTGGATGCGTTCAAGTGCTTTGAATGCATCTTGGTCAACTCCTGAGGGTGGGATGCGTGGAAACTTTTTCTTAGTCAATGCATCCACTGTTGCTTGCAGAGTTGGGTCCTCTAGGGTTGCAGTACGGATTTCATCAAGAGTGAGAGCCTTAGGGACTGCATCACAGGTTACAGAGTGTACATATTCCTCGGCAACTTGCTGATGCTTGGTGATGGTGAAACTGTTGGCAGGATGTCGACTGATGTAATCAGCGGGATTGCCTGCACCTGGCTTGTATTTCACCGTAAAGTTGTATGGTTGCAGACGAAGAGCCCATCTCTCAATGCGAGCTGGTGGTTTGGACTTTGGATTATTGAAGATGGTCTCCAACGGTTTGTGGTCAGTGACTATCGTGGTAAAGGGTGCACCAAGCAGATACACATTGAAGTGTTCACAGCCCCATACAAGAGCAAGAGCTTCCTTCTCTGTCTGACTGTATCGTTGCTCAACATCTGTGAGAGAACGGCTGGCGTAGGCAATTACTACTCTTGAATCTGGTTGACCAGGTTTGTGTTGGGCTAAACAGCACCTAAACCAACAGGACTAGCATCCACCGTTAACTCAGTGTCCATTGATGGATCAAAGTATGCAGCAGTCGCATTTTCTACTAGTGCATCTTTCACAGCATCAAATGCATTTTGCTCGACATCGCTCCAGTACCATGATGCATTTTTCTTCAGGAGCTCACGTAGAGGCTTCGTAATGGTAGCAAAATCTGGAATGAAGCGAGAACAGTAGTTTGCCATTCCCAGAAAACTATGTACTTCAGTGGATGTTGAAGGAGGTGCAGCATTCTTGATATCTGCAACTTTCTTAGGATCTGGAGATAGACCTTTGTCACTAAGTACATGTCCAAAGAATTCAATTTTATGTTTATTGAACTCACACTTTGCTCGGCTTAGCGTCAAATTCTTTTCTCGTAAGCGTTGCAATGTTGCACGAAGAGCTTTGTCGTGTTCAGCTTGGGTACGGCCATAAACAATGATGTCATCAGACATGTTGTCAGCATTAGGTATATCTTGCAATACCTGGCTGATGATGTGCTGGAATACTTCAGCAGCACTGTTAATACCAAAACTCAGGCGCTTGTACCTATACAGACCTCGATGTGTCGTAAACGTTGTGATGAATCGACTCTCATCATCAAGTTCAAGCTGATGATAGCCCTTGTTTAAATCTAACTTGCTGAATACAGTTGCACCATTCAAGCGGTATATCATATCATCTACAGTGGGTGTAGGATGGCGTTCACGCATTATTGCCTTGTTGGGAACACGCATGTCTACACAAATGCGTATCTCATCTGGATTCTTCGGCTTTGGTGGAGTGACAATTGGGCTTACCCATGGTGTTGGGCCTGTTACCGGTTCAATGATATCTAGTTCTATCAGCCTATCCAGTTCGGCATCGACTTTCTTGCGAGTATGGAATGGTTGTCGGCGATGTGGTTGGGCAACTGGAATTACATCTGGGTTGATATGCAGATGTACCTTGCTATCAGTATAACAACCTATGGATTTAAACCGATCAGAAAATTCAGCAACAATAGCATCAACATTGTTTGCAGATTCCACTGCTACAGCATTAGAAAGCTGAAGTAGCCCCAATTTGGTTGAAGTCTTGTAACTGAGTAAAGACTCCTTTGCATTCCTAACAACATGGAATGTAGTAATGAGCATTGCATTCTTTGACTTAATCTCTGCAGTGAAAGTTCCAATCACTGGTAAGGCTACCTTTGAAGCATAGGCAGTGGCTTTGCCATTATAGTTTTCAAGCTTTGGGAATTGTTTTTAAATTTTTCATAGTGGCACTCAGCAATGGTGTCAATGTTTGATCCAGTGTCAATGAGAATTTTGAGACAAATGCCAGCAATGTATACTATAGTCTCTGGGTTTTTGGAAGATCATTCCATTCTGTGATTGATTGTACTCCAAATATAATCACATTCACTGTCATCTGAGACTGGTTGTAATGAAATGTTGTCTTGTATATTATTAACATTCTTGATTTGAGGTGCAATATTGTGTTTGCCACCTCGACTCCTATGACTTGATCCTCGTACATTGCTTTTATTTATTGATTGTGGTTTCTTTAGTGCGGAACGACACATAGCACCAAAATGATTTAGTTTTCTACACTCATAGCACTTCTTACCTTGTGCTGGACAAACATTATCTTGGTGTGGGTAGTCTCCTCCACAATTGTAACATTTATTATTGACAACCTCTGATGTGAGTCGTTGTGACTGCTTGAGTCTTGTTCCATGACTCCAGTTGTGATGTGGTTCTCGGCTCAATTTAATGTTAGGTTTGGCATGATATCTTCTACGATCATGGTGTACTCCCTGAACCTTACATACTTCATGACTGTTAGTAACAGTGGCAGAACCGTTGTTGGCACTGCACTCCATGACACGAGCATCACGTGCAGCATCTTCCATTCGACGAGCCATATCCAGTATCTTGTTAAGAGAACTTTCATCATCAACAAGTTCTAGAGCTCTTCGACGAAGACGTGTAGATGTGCATGTTTCAATTATTTGCTGTTTGATTTCTTTGTCAACATCAGCAAACTCACAGTGGGCTGCTAAACCCTGCAGACGTGTATGGTATTGATCAACAGTTTCATTAGAGAGTTGTTTTGCTCTCCTGAAATGCATAATTTCCATAGCAGTATTTTGCCTTGGTTTGAAATGCTCAGTTAATTTGGCCTTGGCAGTGTCATAATCTTTAGCACCACCAGTATCTTTCAGTGTATCAAAGATATCACAAACTCTATCACCTGCATAATGAAGCAGAAAGGCACGCTTTCTTTCAGCACTTTTGATATCAGAAACTATCAACAAATTTTCAAACCTTTTAAGCCATTTGACCCACCTCTGTGACAGGTTTGTCTGGTCACAGTCAGGATCAAATGCAGGAAACTGAGGTATATTTGCCATTTTTACTGAATAAATTTAAACTTATCACTTAAAATGTTCCTCAGAATATATAACACTTACTGCACTGTATATGTTATTCAAGAATTCACTGTAATTACTTTAATTTTGCAAAGCACACAAGCATTTTAATGCAAAAGTTCACAACAGTGCACAACACAGCAGCAACTGACTTCTTACCTAGCCCTTGTGTACATGTGTTGTTCCTACTCACAGCAACACAGCAGTTGTTAGCAGTTGGTACAGCAGTAGGCAGCAGTTGGCAGCAGTAGGCAGCAGTTGGTACAGCAGTAGACAGCAGTAGGCAGCAGTTGGCACAGCAGTAGCAGCAGTAGGCAGTAGTAGGTTCACAGCGTGAAGAATTTTGTAGCACGAAGCGTCGTTTCGTAACCAAAACATCAGGTTTTGTACACTGCATCAAAGCGTCGTTTCGTACACAGCGTCGGCAGATTCCTCTCACAGCAACAATCAGCACAGCTTGGGTAGCACACAGCATTGGCCAGCACACAGCAACGGCCAGCACACAGCAACGATCAGCACACAGCAACAGTCAGCACACAGCATGGGGTTGCATACAGCATCGGGTATGATGCTCACAGACAGCTTCTCCTTTCTCTGAGCGAGACAGCATGCTCCTTCCTTGTGTTTTGTTGAACAAAATACCTGCGTTCCCAGTTCATCCTCGTCGCCAGTGTGGTGTCTGTGTATAGCTGAGATAGTCTTGGTTGTAAGGTTGATGTAAAGTCATTCCTGGTTACTGACTTTAATAATAAAGACGATTACATGATAGAGTATCTCCCAAGCTGGTAGCGTCCTGTATGCTTTGTTTACCTTCTCTCTGTGGCGTCCAGCCGCCGCACATAGAAAACGGATGGTACCATTTTCTGTGAACATGACAGGAGTGAGGGTGAAATTGGATACAAGAAAGTGAGCTTCAAGGTAATGTACTCAAACATTGATGGGATTACAAATAAAGCAAGTGAACTGGCTGAAAGGGTGCAAGAAGAAAACCCTGATGTAGTAGGACTAACAGAAACAAAATTGTCAGGAGTCATAACAGATGCTGTGTTTCCAAAGGACTACTATATAGTAAGGAAAGAGAGGGAAGGGAGAGGAGGCGGAGGAGTGGCCCTGCTGATAAGGAAGGACTGGAGTTTTGATGAGATGGAAATTCCGGGCTGTGACGGATTCAGAGATTACATAACAGGAACTATAACAATGGGTGGACCTAAGATAATAGTGGCAGTCATGTACAACCCTCCCCTAAATGACAGAAGACCAAGACAGGAGTTTGATAGGAACAACATGGCAACCATTAATATAATAGAGAGAGCAGCTTCAGTTGCCTGCAGGAATGGCTCCAGACTCTTAATCATGGGCGATTTCAACCATGGAAAGATAGACTGGGAGAATGGGGACCCACATGGTGGTGCAGATACGTGGAGAGCTAAACTCTTGGAAGTGGCAACAAGGAATTTTCTGAGCCAGCATGTCAAGGAACCCACAAGAGTGAGAGGCAATGATGAACCAGCTAGACTCGACTTGATATTCACCCTGAATGAGTCAGAAATAAGGGAAGTCAAAGTGGAAGCCCCCATAGGAATGAGTGACCACAGTGTACTGACCTTTGAGTACTTGGTGGAGGTAGGGATAACCTATCCAAGGATGGGAGTGGAGGGAAAAAGACTGAATTACCGAAGAGGAAAATATGAAGAGATGAGGAGCTTCCTCAGAGGAATACCATGGGAAACAGAACTTAGAGACAAGAATGTGCAGGTCATGATGGATTTTGTCACCCAGAAGTGCCAGGAAGCTGCAGACAGGTTTATCCCTGTCCAAAAGGAGAAAAACGAAAAACAACAGAAAAACCCATGGTTCAACCAGGAATGCAAGGTAGCGAAGCAACTGAGTAAAAGAACATGGAGAAATTACAGAAATAACAGAACACCAGAGAGCAGGGAGAGATACCAGAGGGCCAGAAATGAGTACCTCAGAGTGAGGAGAGAAGCAGAGAGACAGTTTGAAAATGACATCGCGAGTAAAGCCAAGACCCAACCAAAGCTGCTCCACAGCCACATCAGGAGGAAAACAGCAGTGAAAGAACAAGTGATGAAGCTGCGAAAAGCGGAGAACAGATACACAGAGAATGACAAGGAGGTGTGTGAAGAACTCAACAAGAGATTCCAGGAGGTCTTCACAATAGAACAAGGAGAAGCCCCTGCACTAAATGAGGAGGTGGCAAACCAAGCAACCTTGGAGGAATTTGACCTCACCAGTGATGAGGTCAAAAGGTGTCTGCTGGAGCTGGATGTGACAAAGGCTGTTGGGCCTGACAGAATCTCACCATGGATACTAAAGGAAGGTGCAGAAGCACTAAGTGTGCCACTCTCTATGGTGTATAACAGGTCACTGGAAACAGGAGACTTACCAGAAAGTTGGAAGACAGCTAACGTGGTCCCAATATACAAAAAGGGTGACAGGCAAGAGGCACTGAATTACAGGCCAGTTTCCTTAACTTGTATACCATGCAAGGTAATGGAGAAGATCGTGAGGAAAAGGCTCGTAGAGCATCTAGAGGGAAATAACTTTGTAACGCACCACCAACATGGGTTCAGGGATGGTAAATCGTGCCTCACAGGTTTAATAGAATTTTATGACCAAGCAACAAAAATTAGGCAGGAAAGAGAAGGGTGGGCCGACTGCATTTTCCTGGATTGCCAAAAAGCCTTTGACACAGTACCGCACAAAAGGCTGTTAAAAAAGTTGGAGCAACAGGCAGGAGTAAAAGGGAAGGTGCTCCAGTGGATAAGGGAGTACTTAAGCAACAGGAAACAGCGAGTAACGGTGAGGGGGGAGACATCAGAGTGGCGAGATGTCACCAGCGGAGTCCCACAGGGCTCAGTACTTGGACCCATCCTGTTTCTAATATATGTGAACGATCTTCCGGAGGGTATAGACTCATTCCTCTCAATGTTTGCTGATGATGCAAAAATTATGAGAAGAATCAAGACGGATGAAGATAGACAGAGACTACAGGATGACCTGGATAAACTGGAGGAATGGTCTAGAAAATGGCTGCTAAAGTTCAACTCGGGAAAGTGTAAGGTGATGAAATTAGGAGAAGGGAGCAGGAGGCTGAACACAAGGTATCATTTGGGAGGGGAAATCCTGCAAGAGTCAAATAGAGAGAAAGATCTGGGGGTTGATATCACACCGAACCTGTCCCCAGAAGCCCACATCAAAAGAATATCATCAGCGGCATATGCTAGACTGGCCAACATAAGAACTGCCTTTAGAAATTTGTGTAAGGAATCTTTCAGAACCCTGTATACCACTTATGTAAGACCAATCCTGGAGTATGCAGCTCCAGCCTGGAGTCCATACCTAGTTAAACACAAGACAAAGTTAGAGAAGATTCAGCGGTATGCCACCAGGCTCGTCCCGGAACTGAGAGGATTGAGCTACGAGGAAAGGCTAAAGGAGCTGAACCTCACATCCCTGGAAAACAGAAGAGTAAGGGGAGACATGATAACCACCTACAAAATTCTCAGGGGAATTGACAGGGCGGACAAAGACAAACTCTTCACCACGGGTGGGACACGAACAAGGGGACACAGGTGGAAACTTAGTACCCAGATGAGCCACAGAGACGTTAGAATGAATTTTTTCAGTGTCAGAGTAGTTAATAAATGGAATGCATTAGGCAGTGATGTGGTGGAGGCTGACTCCATACACAGTTTCAAGTGTAGATATGATAGAGCCCAGTAGGCTCAGGAATCTGTACACCTGTTGATTGACAGTTGAGAGGCGGGACCAAAGAGCCAAAGCTCAACTCCCGCAAGCACAATTAGGTGAGTACAATTAGGTGAGTACACACAAACACACACGCCCCTGCCTCCCTACACACACTCATACACCTGCCTCCCTACACACACACACCCTACCCTGCCTCAGCATTATTTGCATATTTCAGAATTATTAGCATCGTTTCAGTATTATTAGGAGGGTTTCAACATTATTAGCATTGTTTCAGCATTATTAGCATTGTTTAAGTATAGTTAGCATTCTTTCAGCATTATTAAGAGTGTCAATGTTTTAACAATGTTTTCGAATTAATAGCATTGTTGACCAGACCACACACTAGAAGTTGAAGGGACGACGACGTTTCGGTCCGTTCTGGACCATTCTCAAGTCGCTTGTGAAACGTCGTCGTCCCTTCAACTTCTAGTGTGTGGTCTGGTCAACATACTTCAGCCACGTTTTTGTGACTCTTCGCCTGAATAGCATTGTTTCAAAATCATTAGCAAGGTTTCAGCTATTAGCATTATTAGCATTGTTTAAGTATTATTATCATCATTGTCTAAAGCATTAATGTTTTGTTTTAGTATTATTTGCATTGTTTTTAGTATTATTAAAATTACTTCAGTACAATTTGCATTATCTTTGTATTATTACAAAAATGCCGAATTAGTAGCATTGCTTCAGAATTATTAGCATAGTTTCAGTATCATTAGCATCGTTTAGGAATTATTAGCAGAGTTACAATTTTATTAGCGTCTATTAGTAATATAAGTATTTATCATCATTTAAGCATTGTTTAACTATTAGTAGCATTGTTCCAGTATTATACACATTGTTTCAGCATTATTCAGATAGTCTCAGCATTATTCGCTTTGTTTTAACATTATTATTTATATCATTTTAAGCACTATTAGCATTGTTTAATGTCATTTTCGTGGACTCTGCGAGACTCAAACCACGGACCTTATAGAGACAGAATCTCTATCCACTCAGTTATGATAAATTATTTTTTGAAATAATTGTTTTAGTATTAGTTAATAGTTTCAGTATTTTTCACATTCCTTCAGAATTAACAGCATTGTTTCAGTAACATTAGCATTTTGTCCGAACTATTAGCAACACTTCAATTGCACAAAGAAATCCCATTAATGTTATGTATTAATGAGGAAATCAGTAGGAAGAAGGAGGATTCGAACCTGCACTCTGGGTACTCTCATGCAAACGCCCTAAACCATTATACCACGACATGGCCAACAGCAATGCGTCTTGGGATTGAAGTGAAACCTCTAGAATCCTGAATTATGCAGTTGTGAAGAAGGCATCGAGGGACAAAAGAAAGTCATCTGGTAATGTATGGTACTCTGTCCTGTTGTAGACATGAGGAGCAGAGTGGTAGTCAGTGGTAGTGGGTACTATACATTGGCTCAGGGAGTTGCTGGAGGCTGCATGTCAAGTTGCTCCAGCTTGGTGTTAGGCCCAGGCTACGGCCACTACGGGCCAATAACCGGGTTCTTGCTGTTATAACCTCTTCTTCTATATCCAACCCCAAGTCGGTGTTATTTCACCAATTTATTTTTATTGGCCGAAGTTATTTCGGCCAATTTCAAGAAATTGGCCGAGGCAAGTAGTAGTGCAAAGAATAAAGGAGGGTGCGGGATAAACAACACACAATTACACCTTCACCAATATATTAATACCTTACCTTGAGGTTACCTTGAGGTGCTTCCGGGGCTCAGCGTCCCCGCGGCCCGGTCGTCGGTCAGGCATCCAGGTTGCTGAACTGATCAAGCAGGCTGTTGGACGCGGCTGCTCGCAGCCTGACGTATGAGTCACAGCCTGGTTGATCAGGCATCCTTTGGAGGTGCTTATCCAGTTCTCTTGAACACTGTGAGGGGTCGGCCAGTTATGCCCCTTATGTGTAGCGGAAGCGTGTTGAACAGTCTCGGGCCTCTGATGTTGATAGAGTTCTCTCTCAGAGTACCTGTTGCACCTCTGCTTTTCAACGGGGGTATTCTGCACATCCTGCCATGTCTTCTGGTCTCATGTGATGTTATTTCTGTATGCAGGTTTAGGACCAGCCCCTCAATTATTTTCCACGTATAGATTATTATGTATCTCTCCCGCCTGCGCTCAAGGGAATACAGATTTAGGCTCTTTAATCGGTCCCAGTAGTTTAGATGTTTTACTGAGTGGATTCTAGCAGTAAAGGATCTCTGCACGCTCTCCAGGTCAGCAATTTCTCCAGCTTTGAAAGGAGCTGTCATTGTGCAGCAGTACTCCACTCTAGAGAGCACAAGCGTTTTGAAAAGTATCATCATCGGTATAGCATCTCTAGTGTGAAAAGTTCTTGTTATCCAACCTGTCATTTTTCTTGCAGTTGTGACGGCTACTTTATTGTGTTCTTTAAAGGTAAGGTCTTCCGACATGAGTACACCCAGATCCTTTACATTGCCTTTTCGTTCTATGTAATGATTTGCCTGAGATTTGTACGTGGTTTCCGTTTTTATATTTTCATTTTTTCCGTAGCGCATGAGCTGGAACTTATTTTCGTTAAAAACCATATTATTTTTTGTAGCCCATCTTGAGGGCTACAAAATCATCTTGAGATGATTTCGGGGCTTTAGTGTCCCCGCGGCCCGGTCCTCGACCAGGCCTCCACCCCCAGGAAGCAGCCCGTGACAGCTGACTAACACCCAGGTACCTATTTTACTGCTAGGTAACAGGGGCATAGGGTGAAAGAAACTCTGCCCATTGTTTCTCGCCGGCGCCTGGGATCGAACCCAGGACCACAGGATCACAAGTCCAGCGTGCTGTCCGCTCGGCCGACCGGCTCCCTCAGATCAGGTCAATAGAAAGACCTGATCTACATCTGATTGGAGGTTTGCCGTGTCCTCTATGTTGCCTACTCTCATGAAGATCATGGTGTCATCTGCAAAGGATGATACCGTGCTATAGGTTGTGTTCTTGTCTATGTCCGATATGAGGATGAGAAAACGTACTGGAGCAAGCACAGTACCCTGGGGGACTGAGCTCTTCACGGATGATGGGCTGGATTTTATTTTGTTGACTATTACACATTGGGTTCTGTTAGTCAGGAAATTGTAGATCCATCTGCCCATTTTTCCGGTAATTCCTTTGAACGCATGTTATGAGCAATAACACCATGGTCACATTTATCAAAAGCTTTTGCGAAATCTGTGTAAAATACATCAGCGTTTTGCTTGTCTTCCATAGCATCTAATGCCATATCATAGTGGTCCAGCAACTGCGACAGGCAAGAGCGCCCTGTTCTGAAACCATGTTGTCCGGGGTTATGGAGATGCTGTGATTCCATGTATTTTGTGATCATACTTCTTAGCACTCTCCCAAAAATTTTTATGATGTACGATGTTAGTGCTATCGGTCTGTAATTTTTTGCCTCTGCCTTATTTCCTCCTTTACGGAGTGGTGTTATCTCTGCTGTTTTTAGTATGTCAGGGATAACGCCAGCATCTAGGCTTTGTCTCCACAGAATGTAAAGGGCCTGCGATAGTGTTTTTTTACAGTTCTTGATGAATATAGAGTTCCAAGAATCCGGGCCTGGTGCAGAGTGCATAAGTTTATGGCTTGAACAAAATCCAGTGGGAATAGGGTGACGGTTGATGTGTGATTTGATGTTGGTATCATATCCATGAAAAATTCATTTGGGTTATCAATCTTTAGTGCGTTTAATGGCTCGCTGAAAACAGAGTCGTACTGCTTCCTCAGTAACTCGCTCATTTCTTTGTTGTCATCGGTGAAAGTTCCATCTCCCTTTCGCAGGGGCCCGATACTAGATGTGGTTTCTGATCTTGATTTTGCATAGGAGAAAAAATATTTCGGATTTCTCTCTATTTCACTGATGGCCTTTTGCTCTCTTTGCCTCTCCTGGGTTTTGTATGATTCTTATAGCTTGAGTTCAATTGTTTCTATTTCTCTACCTAACCTCCTTCGCCGTTCTTGAGACAGGGTGCGACTCTCAAGTTGTTCCGCGATTCGTTTCCTTCGCCTATATAGGGAACCACGTTCCCGTTCCAATCTGCATCTCTTTCTCTTTTTTCATAGGAATATACGGTTTGAACATATTTCTAGTGCTACTGAGCTTATTTTTTTTCCAGGCACTGGTTCAGGTTTGCATTTTCTAGCAGTTCTTCCCAGTTTATCTGTTTATTATTGAAGTTGAATTTGCTGAAATCTCCTCCACCGGGAATCTGGACTGGTTTTGAAGGTCTATTCCCCATGGTTGTCAGAAATTCAATTAAGTTGTGATCTGAGTAACAGGTATTTGTAATCATTATGTTCCTGATCAATTCATCATTACTAGTGAAAATGAGGTCCAGCGTGTTCTCCTTCCTAGTTGGTTTTACTATTTGCTGGTTTCAGGCAAACCTGTCGCACATCCATAGCAGGTCATTTGCATGTGCCTGTTCATTTAGGCTACTTCCTGGTATTCTTTCTGATATTACTGTATTAGCCAGGTGCTTCCATTTCAGGTGCCGTAGGTTGAAGTCCTCAAGCAGGATGATGTTTGGGGCTGGATTTGTGAGGTTTTCCAAGCAGTGTTCTATTTTCATTAGTTGGTCTTTAAACTGCTGAGGGTTTGCCTCTGGTGACGTATATACAAGGACAATAACTATATTTAGGATCTCTATTTTGATTATCAGCACTTCCACCATATTATTTGAGGTGTTTAGCAGCTCAGTACATATGAGTGTGTCTTTGATGTAGAGGCTGACCCCACCCTGAAGCCGGTGTTTCCTATCACATCTGAAAAGATTGTACTCTGAGATCCATATTTCACCATCAAGGTAGTCCTTTGTGTGAGTTTCCGTTAGGGCTGCAAACACTGCATTTGCCTCATGAAGAAGACCATCTATAAAATGAACTTTGTTGGATTTGCGTGTTTTTATACCCTGGATGTTGGCAAATATAAATGATGTTATCGTGTTGGTGGAAGTGCTGGATGCTTTACTTGGTGTTAATATCTGAGGTTCTGGTAAGGAGGCCACTGTGTTTGCGTCCTCTCTAGCATTTGACCGCGTTGGTGGTAGAGTCTGGTTATTTTTAGCCATTCTTCTCCTCCTCCTCCTCTTGCTAAAAAATCATCCCAGTCGATGGGGTAGTGGCTGTTTTCATAGTGTCGGTCTGTCGGTTATATTTGCCTGGTACCTCTTATATGAAAAGCTGGACATTCGGCATTGAAGCACTCTTTCCTGTCCAAAGAGTTCTTGCAAATTTCCGGGTGAAATAATTCACAGCTTTTGGTACATTTACCTTGTATTGAGAAGGTTTCTGCACATTCTAGGGTGATCGTACTTACATGTTCCATTTGTTCTTCCCGATTCCCCATGCTTACAGGTTGCCCATTTGTAATACCAACAGATTTTGGGGCCTTGATTTGTTTGTTTCCCTTTGCCAGGGACCGCACTCTGCTGCGGCGTCCTCGACACTGTGCTCTGCTCAGGCGTCCCCGACTCCTCGCTCTGCTCAGGCGTCCCCGACTCCGCGCTCTGCTCAGGCGTCCCCGACTCCGCGCTCTGCTCAGGCGTCCCCGACTCCGCGCTCTGCTCAGGCGTCCCCGACTCCGCGCTCTGCTCAGGCGTCCCCGACTCCGCGCTCTGCTCAGGCGTCCCCGACTCCGCGCTCTGCTCAGGCGTCCCCGACTCCGCGCTCTGCTCAGGCGTCCCCGACTCCGCGCTCTGCTCAGGCGTCCCCGACTCCGCGCTCTGCTCAGGCGTCCCCGACTCCGCGCTCTGCTCAGGCGTCCCCGACTCCGCGCTCTGCTCAGGCGTCCCCGACTCCGCGCTCTGCTCAGGCGTCCCCGACTCCGCGCTCTGCTCAGGCGTCCCCGACTCCGCGCTCTGCTCAGGCGTCCCCGACTCCGCGCTCTGCTCAGGCGTCCCCGACTCCGCGCTCTGCTCAGGCGTCCCCGACTCCGCGCTCTGCTCAGGCGTCCCCGACTCCGCGCTCTGCTCAGGCGTCCCCGACTCCGCGCTCTGCTCAGGCGTCCCCGACTCCGCGCTCTGCTCAGGCGCTGCTGCCTCCGAGCTCTTTTCCGCATCTGGTTGTACCTTGGTGTCATGTACAGTTTGTTTGAAGACATTAGAAATTGCTATGCAGGCATTTATTAGTAATTCTGTGTTTTCAGCGGGAGTTTTATCCAGGATTTCCATCATCTACAAAAAAGTTACATCATCCTTTTTGCAGAGCCAGTACACAGAGTGGTCACTGGGACCATTTCTCCTTGAATTATTAGTCATGTTGGCACATTTTTTGTGTATGACTGCTGAACAGAGTTGGCATTGAAAGCTCTGTTGGTAATCTACCTTCATGTTACATTCTATGCACGTTTTTATCACCTTCACCACAATATATATATAAATATATTATAATAAGGTATTACTACACATATTTACAATAGTGTCTCTTTTCACTCAGGACACAATACATCGACGATGTTTATCGAATCCCGGCGAATCCCCTTTCCAGGTACTTGTCGTCCACACCTAATGGCAAACACTGGCGAGTTCACCTTCAACATGGGCCAGTCCACACACAACGTATCTGTACGATGTGCCAATACCCCACCACTGCTCTCTAGATACAAACTGCCAGAGGGTTTCAGCCACACGGTGACAGGGGTCTCAAATAGTCCAATATAGGGGTAGCTAGCACCCTGGTAGAAGTCTCTAGTCGCTCACATGCAGCACTTCTCAAGAGACGCACCACTGTCGTCTCGTAACTCTTACTGGCCAGTCCCGGGTACGTTGGTCCATACAACACTGCACGCAGCTAACACACTGCTCTAACCGACGGCGGCCCGTAATCCTCTCAGGATAAAGTCAAGAGTTCTTGGACTGCCCAATGGGAACTGCCCTCCTCAGCACAATCGCCTCCTTATGTCACCTCTGTGAACATAAAACGTCAATAGCCAGACAGGCAGTATTCTAGGTGGTCCTAGGATAACACCCTTCCACTGGGAAATTTACATTGAAAATTGTAGCAACAACCTAGATGGCGTTGATCTCGATACGCCACCCACCAGAAGTCATCCTCATCGACCTCACTTGCTAACTGAGGCAGGAAACCGGAGCCTTTCACCTATACAGCGCCACAACTAACAGATGGCGTTGTCTGCATAGCACCAACTATCCGGGAGTTGGAGTGCAGACCTGTAGATGGCGCTGAAATCGCCACTCTATACTCCAGCGACGGTGTCGATACCGTAACAGTCCGGTACCAGTAGTCAGTTTGGCGTTAGGCCCGGTACCAGTAGCTTGGAGACAGACTAAAGGCAACCTAGCCACTTTATGCTGCTGCCATCACCCTACTCGCAGAGTCATGACTGTGTGAACGTGGAATCGTTGTGTCGATTTTGGTCAAAATCCCACAAAATACACCCTTCCCCCTTGATTCCAGTTAAAGTTCTCAAGATCCTTTCTCGTGCTTTAAATCATCGAGTGCTCTCCTACAGAATCCCACCCGTTATTTATCGACGTAAAGTGGAAACGTGAGAGACTTTGGAAGTGGAATGATTGCTAAAGAGGCACTGGAACCATGGGATTTAAGTGTAGCAGACGTCATGAACTACAATCTCTATATAAAAGTGGAATCAATGTAAAGTGGAAGTCGTATCAGTGACAGACTCATGATATATATATTATCATGTATGTTCATGTGCAGAGATAGACTAGACTTGTGCGAAATAAGTATAGTAAAAGGAACTTAGTATGTGAGTACGTGTAAGTGCTGGTGACATGTATGGAAGTGAATCATCATGCCGCCTTGATCACCCAGTCACCCTTTGATTGTGCCATATAATCATACTCGCCTGCATCAGTGTCTATGAGTGCTGTTTCGTGCACCAAAGTAGCCTGAAGGTGGACGCCACTTGCGGCCGATGTGAGATGAACTTAGTGCCGCCTTGGGAAGAACGCCATTCACTCGATTGTTGCTGCGTCAGTGACTTTCCAATGACTGTCGCCTCGACAGTTAACCAAGAGTGAAATAATTTATTGGTATTTGAGTGTGGCCGGCCAATTACGTAAGTGTTATATTTTAATTTCTTTCTTGTTATCCAGTGATTGCCTCCCACGAGTCGATCGCCGGGCTTAGCAGGACTATTTTGGCACCTGCCACAGGTGTAGAGTTGAAGCAGTAAGGCCTTGCCTTCAGTGTTGCCTTGTTATGATGACAGCTCGTGTGGTGACGTCACGACAAGTGTGATAAGTGTCTGGATTGTAGTCATCCCACATTTAGGGTTGTAGTGACCGAAATTTTCAGTGTTTCATTATTCATTTAATTATTTCAGTAATTAACATGTGAACAGAGCCTGCATGGCTCGTTGTACTAAGTTTTTATATATCTGCATCAGTGGAGACCAAAGTATTTGATTATTCTCTGTACGTAATCAAGTGACCACCGGTGATATGACATTGATTTTTTGTGAGATGACGGCTGTTGTGGTGTTGTGCCCTGCGTGGGCGCGGTGCGCCAGCTGAGTTGTGATGTGGACGTACGGCTTTCTATGAAGCGGACGTCGTCGGCTGGTCCGGCATTTACGGTGACTTTTTTTTTTGGCAGGGATATTCCTGTACAGGCCCTAAGCCTCTGGCTGGCCCACTAAGTGTTGCTTGTTTCTGTTTTACTTGGGCGGAGTATGAGTATTTATGACTCGTATGGTCGCTTCAGTAAGATTTTGCCATATGTGTTTAACAACTTCTTCTGCTCTGTTGAATCTAAGTTGAAATCTTAATGGGTTTGTAACTGTGCACTGTGTTAGATAATGTTCCAGAGGTCTGTCCGGCATTTCTCCACAGTGTTAACATTTCCTCTCATCTTCCGGAGCCTGTAAGCCTATTTCCCATGCACATGGGTATACAAGCCTGATGTGATGTAAGTGTACTTCTGTTGCTGTACTGACCCCTTTCATCAAACTAAGTGGTTCGTAGTTGGTTGAATTTTTGTACCAACCCGCAGATCCTGATGTTGCAACTGCTGTGTTGTGGTCACTGTACATCTTTTGCATTGCTCTGTTTCTAATTGCTTTCTTAATCTGTGATAGACTCTGTTGTATGTAAATGTCTACATTTCTTCTCTTTGTTGCAAGTTTTACAGTTTCGTCTGCAATGTCATTTCCTATTATTCCCACATGACTTGGCACCCAGTTGATAAGTACCCATCGGCCTTGTCGTTTGAGTGTTTGCAATCATGATATAACATTTGTGATCAGATGTATGTTATCACACATGTGTTCTTGTTGCAAGGTTTCAGTGGCGGTTCTCGAATCTGTATGTATGATAACATGTTGTCGGTGTTCAGCAAGAGCATGTTCCAAAGCCTTTTGAATGGCTAGCATCTCTGTTTGTAAAGTCGAACACCCATTTGAGAGCCTCCAACTATTTACAGAGTTTCCTGCTTTAACTGCAGCTTCGGTTTCTTGTCTCTGCTGGTCTACTGATCCATCTGTGAAGTAAGTGAAGCTGTCGGATGCCAAGTTTGCTTCTATATGCATCTGTGCAATGTTACGTAGCAGATGAGGATTTGTCTGGTTCTTTTTCCTTCAATAACCATAATCTTAAAGTCTGCTGGCGGAGATTCCCAAGGGGCTTGCATAACAACGTCTGCATGTATTTCGTCTACACCCTTCTCAGTGACTGTGTTTGTTACAGCGAATGTATTGATTGTGTTTATCGCACAATGGGTCCACCTGTTGCTATTGGAGGCTCTTCTGTCCAGAGTTAGTGCTCCAGTGATTATATCTTTAAATGAACTGATTCTAAGTCTAGTCAATATCTTGGTCAGGTTTACGGTGACGGTAAACCACACGTTGGTTGGGATCGCTCTGATGGAAGCTCTGCATGTGTAGTTGTCCAAGTTGGTGGGCCTCCAGTTGCTTCAGGGCAACCGTGTTGTGGTTAAGTTCCACCACCAGGCTGCCTTTCAGGCGTTTCTCTGGCGGTACGAGGGGGCATATTTTCCCTCAACAGGGTGATGCCGGATCGGTCAAAGTGGTAAACCTCAGTGTCGCTTTGACCTATGTGAGTAACCATGAACACCCACCCCCGCCCCCGATCCTGTATCTCAAGTTAAGGTGAAAAAATAATAACTGGTGTACAACTGTACACCAGTCATCACCCCATGAAACTGTCAGTGTGATAACCAGAAATTACAAGAGTTATCATGAGTGTTTGTGTTAGTTCATTCTGTGCCTCGCGGGTAGTCGAGACAGGTGATATTAAAGCATACTAACTCTGATGGAGTCATTCCTACCGAAATTAGGCTCATTGCTTATCTTTGTTGGCGTGATACTCTCATTTAACTTAACGAAACCCTCCAAATGTAATTATGTTAAGCTTACTCAGCACACCTATGCAGGCGAAGAGTCACAATAACGTGGCTGAAGTATGTTGACCAGACCACACACTAGAAGTTGAAGGGACGACGACGTTTCGGTCCGTCCTGGACCATTCTCAAGTCGCTTGTCAAGTCACAAGCGACTTGAGAATGGTCATGGACGGACCGAAACGTCGTCGTCCCTTCAACTTCTAGTGTGTGGTCTGGTCATCAGCACACTATGTTGGTATTTCAAACGATTTCCTTTAACTCCTTCCTAAGTACTACCACACGCCTGAATACATTAGTCTACTTTAGTCACCTTTGGCATAGCTGGGTAGTGCTGCTTCACAGCCCTGAACCTTATCTATTATAACATTTGGTGGGAACCCCTGTAGTTTATTATGCCCAATAACGACTACCGTTTGGCCAAGATTACAACCTAGTGACGAGAGATGACAATAGTCTGGTGGTAGAGATTACCACCTTGTGACCTTGTGTGACCAAACATCGAAACATCAGAGTCGTGACGGTTGTTCTAGCGACTATTTGCCACATGCCTTGAGTGGTGGCAGTATAACACATCCGGCACCCTTATTCAGGTTTGCAGGCTGTTACAGTCATGTCAATGTGTGAAAATCCATTTCATCTCATTCAGAATTATTAACAATAAAACAGCATTATTAACATTGCTTCAATATTATTAAAATTTCTTCAATATTATTAGCATTGTTTCAGTGCGGTCAATAAGTGCAATCCTGTCTAGGCTTCAGTTGAAGCCTCAGAACCACCAAAGGATTTAGTTGAATTCCAGGTTTCATTGCTTATGAGCATGTTCTGGTTAAGTGGCTTAGGTGTGTGCATAGGAGTTCCAAGTAAGCAGGTTCGAATCCTCCTCATGGCTCCAACTAATTCTCTAATTGTCTCAGAATTTTGCATTGTTTTAATATAATTATAATTGCTTTAGTATTAAAAGCATTGTTTCAGTATTATAAGCATTGTTTCAGTATTATTAGCATTTTTCATTATTATTAGCACTGTTGCATAATTATTGGCATGATTTCTTAATTATTAGCATTGTTTTCAGCATTTTTCCAAGTTTTCAGTAATATTTTGCATTATTTCATTATTATTAGCATTTTTAGTATTATTACCATTGCTGCGATATTATTAGTATTATTTCAATATTTCAATAAATTTTTGAGGTGACTAAATAAAGTGACAATAAAGGTGACTAAATTAGTATTATTTCAATAAACGCATCGGTAAGGCATCTACTACCATGCCGAGACTGACAAAGAGAGTGTGGGCCAACAATAGGCTGACTGAGTATACTAAGATTCAGGTTTACAGAGCCTGTGTCCTGAGCACTCTCCTTTATGGCAGTGAGTCTTGGACACTCCGCGCCCGTCAGGAAAGACAGCTGAATGCCTTCCACATGCGCTGCCTTCGACACATCTTGGACATCACCTGGCAGGACAAGGTGACAAACAACAACGTCTTGGGGAGAGCAAGAATCACCAGCATGTACACAATGCTGAAACAGAGACGAATGCGCTGGCTCGGGCACGTTGTGCGAATGGGCGACGGCAGGATCCCCAAGGATCTCCTGTACGGAGAGTTGATGCAGGGAAAGCGTCCAACAGGCAAGCCCCAGCTACGGTACAAAGACGTATGCAAGAGGGACCTGAAAGCCATGGACGTCGATCTTGCTATATGGGAGACACTGGCTGCAGACCGTTCAGCCTGAAGGCAGTCTGTTCAAAGAGGTCTCTCCAAGTTCGAGGAGTCACTTGTCAAGGAATCGGAGGCAAAGAGACAGAGAAGGAAAGCCAATAGCCAGGAAGACAGACCAGAATCGGACTTTGTTTGTGCTCGGTGTGGGATGGACTGCCACTCTCGGATTGGCCTCATCAGTCACACCAGACGCTGCACCAGGATTGACAACCAAGGCGCAACTCCATAGTCTCCCGAGACTGAAGGATGCCTACTATTTCAATATTATTTGCTTTGTTTCAGAAATATTTCAATTTTATTTGCTCTGTTTATTTCAGAAATATAAAAAAAAAAATCAAAAATAGATGCATGGTTTCAGTATTATTAGTATTGTTTCAACATTATCAACATTACTAAAAAGATATCAGTATAGTATCATTCCTTCAGAATTATCATTGTCTCAGTATAACCAGCATATTTTAAAAAATATTATCATTGTTTCAATAATATCATTATTTCCGTACTGTTATTTTTATTTTAAATTTTTGGTATTGTTCCAGAATTATCAACATTGCAAAAGAACTATTAGAAAAGTTTCTGGATTATTTTGATAGCTCAAATATATAATTATTATTAGCATAGAGTCATCAAATTTAGCATTGCATCAGTGTCATTTATTTATATTCAACATTGTTTTGGCGTTTTTGAATTGTTTAAGTATTAATAGAATTAATAGCTATATGAACCACTTCCCCGCCGGCACCTGGATGTTATCTTGGGCATAGCATTTTATCAAATCACCTCTTTTTTGGGGCAACACGTGAGGACCAGTTGCGTTGCTCCTGGGAGTATGGGTTCGAGTCACTTCTGGGGTGTGAGTTTTCAGTTGTATCTAGTCCTGGGGACCATTCAGGCTTGTTTGCATTTGTGTTCCTCACGTGTTGCCCCAAAAAAAGAGGTGATTTGATAAAATGCTATGCCCAAGATAACCATCCAGGTACCGGGGGGGAAGTGGTTCATATAGCTCAGGCTATCACTTCCTTATGTCCGGTCGTGATGGTCAAGTGGTTTAAGGCATCCTGTACATACCAGTTGCGTTGCTCCTGGGAGTATGGGTTCGAGTCACTTCTGGGTGTGAGTTTTCAGTTGTATCTAGTCCTGGGGACCATTCAGGCTTGTTTGCATTTGTGTTCCTCACGTGTTGCCCCAAAAAAAGAGGTGATTTGATAAAATGCTATGCCCAAGATAACCATCCAGGTGCCGGCGGGGAAGTGGTTCATATAGCTCAGGCTAGCACTTCCTTATGTCCGGTCGTGATGGTCAAGTGGTTTAAGGCATCCCTGTACATACCAGTGCGTTGCTCCTGGGAGTATGGGTTCGAGTCACTTCTGGGGTGTGAGTTTTCAGTTGTATCTAGTCCTGGGGACCATTCAGGCTTGTTTGCATTTGTGTTCCTCACGTGTTGCCCCAAAAAAGAGGTGATTTGATAAAATGCTATGCCCAAGATAACCATCCAGGTGCCGGCGGGGAGTGGTTCATATAGCTCAGGCTATCACTTCTTATGTCCGGTCGTGATGGTCAAGTGGTTTAAGGCATCCCTGTACATACCAGTTGCGTTGCTCCTGGGAGTATGGGTTCGAGTCACTTCTGGGGTGTGAGTTTTCAGTTGTATCTAGTCCTGGGGACCATTCAGGCTTGTTTGCATATATATATATATATATATATATATATATATATATATATATATATATATCTATAATATATATATATATGTTATTAATATGACCGAAAAAGTAAGATTAATAATTTAAACACGAATTTTCTCAATTTTCCTTATGTTTTTTTAACTGAAGACGGTAAATTAAAAATCAATTCTC
>WNGS01143378.1:0-10989 GCA_020271785.1 Procambarus virginalis
CATCCTTGCAACAACCGGGAACCACACACCCCTCGCAACAAGGTGGGACCACACCTGCGCAACATAAGGGAAAAACAACCTCGCAACAAAGGGACCAACACCTTGGCAACAACAGGGTTACAACACCTCGCAACACAAGGTGACCAACACCTTGTCAATCATCAGGGACCAACAACCGTGACAACAAAGGACCAACACCTTTGCAAACAAGGGACCATACCACCTCGCAAAACACCAGGTGTGCCAAAACACCTCGCAAACAAGGGGCCAAAATACACCTCGCCAACGGAAGGGACCAACACCTTGCAAACATGAGGGACCAACATCATCGTGCAACAATTGGACAATTTATCGCAAACCCAAGGGGATCAATCACCTTTTGCGCAAAAATTGGGGTTCCAAATCCTGACAACAAGGGACCAACTACCTTGTCATTATCAAGTCGCGGCTAAATCCCCCTTGCAATCATATTATGGGACCAACACTTGATACAAGTGGGACCAACTATGCCTTGCAACAATGTTGGACCAATACCCTCGTTCCAACAAGGGAGCTAAACCACGCACAAGGGACCAAACCTTGCAAAATGGCCCCATACACATGCATACAAGGGATCAACCCTCTTGCAACCCACGAGAGAACCAACACCCATCTGCGCACCACAGGAGCAAACCACCTTCGCAACAGCTGGGACTTCAACATCCTCGAATACACCAGGATGCACAGAGGACCCTGACGACCTAACAAGTTCAGGTCGCCCAAACAGCGTTTTCCAAACACACGGGTGAACCTAACACTTCGGTTGCTCCCTTCATAGCTGAGCCCCGTTAGTCCAATTGCTAAAAGGCTAGTGTTTGGCCCATCTAACTTGTATAGAAAGGTTGTCACGGCCTCTTTGTAGGAGGCGTCAGGGTTGTAGCGGTGCACGCATCTACTGCGAGATTTGCTGTTGTGAAAAATTTATATTTAACCCTCGGGCTAAGCCCAACCTCAATCACTTCCTGGCTGCTAAAAGACCCACCCATCACTCAATGGGAGAATGGTCTACCCTCATAATCCCATGGCAGCACCCATCACCAGGGCAGCCCACAAATCACCTGGCAAGGCCCCCCACTCACCTTGGTCCACCACCAACGCAATCATCCATGGCCACAGCCCTACCTACCCCCTGGACAGCCCTCTCAATCACCGGCCAAGCTCTCCCCTCACTTCACACAGGGACAGCCCCCACACTTCACCCTGGACAGCCTACGTAAAACGTCCCTGGCGCGCCCCCCCCATCAACATTGGCCAAGGCACCCCCCCTACATCAGGTCCGAGTCTCCCTAAGAGTCCTGAGTCTCAGTTCATCTAACACCTTCTAGGTCAGGCCCCACAAAACACCTTTGAGCCAGCTGCCCCCAAACGTACCTGGCCAGCTCACTAACACCCTTGCCAGCATAATTTTCCATATACACTCCGCCGTGATTTGCCCAGCCCCCAACACCATGGCCAGCCAACTTCACTCCCTGCGCCAGCACCTAAAACACCCTCCGACGGCCAGACACTAAACCCTGGATTTCACGCACATACATCTGGGCCAGAGCCACCTAACACCCTGAGCAGGCCCACTAACCACCTTGACCAGGCCCCCACCAACACCCTGGCCCAGTGCCCCAACCACCCCCTGGCCGACTCCTCTTACGAAATCCAGCGAGCCCAGCACTAACCGACCCTGCGCCAGCCTTATTCATACCATGAAACGCCGTCATTAACACACCTGGAGCCCATAATCACCCTGGCTAAATGCACCTAAGGACTTCGGGCAAGCTTTGTTTCTCACTTATACACCTGTGCCCCTTATCTAACACACCTGGTCCCAGCCACTAAGACAGGTGCCATTGCACTAAAGGATCCCAGGCATAGCCATCTACACCATTGGCCAGCCATCTAACACACCAGGGCCCTAGCCACACTACGACCTTCCTAGCACTTAACACCCTGGGCCAGCCCACTTAACACCCTGGCCCAGCCATTAACACCTGGTCCACAACCACCACCCCGTCCTCCACAAACCGTCGTTCAGTCCTTCGGAGATATTAAGCCAATAATTTGTGTGTGGAGTAGTTGAAGTGAGAGAGGCAGGCTGTGGAGCGGGTGTGGAGACAATAGACACGTTACTGATGACATGTGTTTGATGTTTGGGGAGCTTGGGGTCAGTAGCCTGCTGCTGCCTCACTCGCTGAAAGTGATATCGGATGAGTTGGGGGAAAAAACATGCAAGGTAAGGTGGATTGGAAAGGAACGATGAGGGTCTTGTCACCCACTTCCTCCTAATGGCCTAACAATGCGAGCTGATTATAATTATTGTTAAGCGATACTGAGACGCTCTCCCACGTATCTTTGCAGATTTTTGTATTGGGGAGTGACTTTTGTTGGGGCTTCCACATGGGCTGCCACCCCTCGGCCGGCCTCCGTCCGCGTGTTACCGTCTTCCTATCAGCACCACACCGCCTGCTCCCGTGCACCGCCCCACACCCGCGAGTGCACACCGCACTAAACCCTATCAACACTCTCGTTGGCCACAACCCGACACCCTTACACCACCCCCATAGTACCCCGTACCTTGCGTGAAAACTACCACCACTGGGTAATTAAAAAACCAATACGATTATGGTTTAGAATCGAAGTCTGGCCTGAGAGCAAACAGGTTCTGTGGAAACAAGATCATAGTGACGCTTCTGGTATTTTATGGATCTGGGTTCGATTGACAGTTTCGTGACACGTGATTGACTAAACCCAGTGGCAATTGTTGCCGCCCCTTCTCTACCCTGGGCCCAACAGCACCGGGCAAACCAGAGGCGGCCACACCGCGACCCCAAAATGTTGTCACCCTAATTCACAGCAGCTCGAGTGATAAGGCGATGGCCCTGTCCAGTTCCTCCAGTCCTCGGGACCAGCTTTGTGCCCTCCGTCATGCACCCACAACAAAAGAGTCGCTTCCCTCATATCCAGCCTTATATACTGTGGTCGGCGTTATATTTGAGTCTAGCGACGGATTGTACATCCCGGATTATCGGTTGCTACCAGTTATCCGTCGTGGAGCTTGCTGTGGAGCCTGCTGTGTGTGTGCCGCCGCATCTCCGCAACTCCACCGTGCGCTTGGATAACCCACCCCATTTGAATATCGTCAGTGGGCACCCCTTTTGCGTGAGATAACCCTGATGGCCCAGCTGCCCTGTGACACTTAACTGAGATCACTGCAAGTGTTGGTTTTTTCTTTTTCTTTTTAGGTTTGTTGCGTGAGTGCTGCCCTAAATATGGACGTTTGGCCGTGGATTTACCCTTATCTCCATTTTCCCTACGCCCTTGTCTTGCTGGCGTCGTTGAGCAGTACTTCCCTGTCCACGCGAACGCATCTCTCAAAAGGCTCCTTTCTTATCCATTTTCAAACCGTTACCCCTAACTCACTATTTCCCCCCCCCCACCAACTCCCATCCACCCACACTCTCACCACAAACCCCACACCAGGCAACATGCCCACACCCGCCCATGCACAGCCTGCACCTAAACTCAAAGGCTACCTAATTAATATTTTTATTGCTAGGCTAACACCACTTCGCATTAGGGTCTGGAAAGAACAAATACCTCCTGCATTACCAGTGTTTTCTCGACGCAGGCTGGAATCGAACCCGGGACCATAGGAAACAAGCAGTCCAGCGTGGGTCTACGCTCAGACACAGGGCCCTTCATGAGTTACCGTAAGTCGATGGTCCGTTTTATGTGAGGTGCGCTAATCTATCATTCTTTTTTTTTTTTTTTCACGAGAGTGTCCTTGAGGTAGGATGGTGGATGCTTCAGTGCATGAGTGCGTGCGTTAAGTGAGTGCGTGCTCACACCGTGACCGCGCGCCTTGCACACATACGTGGATGCCCCTTGTTTGCGTGGTACCCCCCCGCTGAAGGGCCCGGCCGTACTGAATGCGTCGCGTACGTGCAAGTGTCGCGCGCACCAGTATCCCATCCAGAAAAGTTACCATTTTCGGGTTACCTGTTTCAACATTGTTGTATCGCTCACAAACCTTGTCAACTCGCCTCACTTTTTGCATCCCCTATCAGTTACTGTTACCGTTATTACTGTTGCCTCTATAGTTACTGCTACTGTTTCCTCTATAGTTACTGTTACCGTTATTACTGTTGCCTCTATAGTTACTGCTACTGTTTCCTCTATAGTTACTGTTACCGTTATTACTGTTGCCTCTATAGTTACTGTTACCGTACTATGCTACTCGTTGCCTCTATAGTAGTTCTGTTAACATTATTATGTTAGCTGTTGCCATCCTATAGTTACTCCGCCATACCATTATTGCTGCTACTGTTGCCTCTATAGTTACTGCTACTGTTTCCTCTATAGTTACTGTTACCGTTATTACTGTTGCCTCTATAGTTACTGTTACTGTTATTACTGTTACTGTTACTGTTACTACTGTTGCCTCTATAGTTACTGTTACTACTGTTGCCTCTATAGTTACTGTTACCGTTATTACTGTTGCCTCTATACCTTAGACGGATGCTTACCCTCAACGTCTAATGAAACATTAAAAATTTACACGAGTTAAATGCTTGTCGGTACTGAAAAATAGATATTATTGCACTCCGGAAACGTGGATGAATGTAGATATTAGAGAACTATTAGCCGAATAAATCAAATAAATGGATTTTAAACACCTATTTCAAACAGATATTATATTAAGACGAGGAGGGTGGGGAGTTAGCCATCTATGTTAGGGACTAATTTGAAATGTAGTATATCATAGGGAATCAAATACTGAGCCACACAGATAACTATTTTGGAACACGAATAACGAAAAAAAAGCCAATTAATATTCATAAAGGAAGTTAAATAGGCCACCAAATTAGACATAATGGAAGCAAAGCATCTATGGGATGAAATATCTAGAGCATCTAGATCTAACAGTATTTATGTCATGGGTGACTTTAATTTTAGTGGAATAAACTGGTTGAACAAAACATGGAATAGTGAAGCAGAAGATTTTCTAGAATTAATTGACGATTGCTTTCTTACGCTACACATTAAGGATCCAACGCGGGAAAATAATATTTAGATTTAGTGTTAACTAACAGGGAAACACAAATTAAGGACATGGAAATAGGGAGTGAGCTAGGGAACAGTGATCATAAAGAAATCAGATTTAGCATTCAATGGAATAGATCTGTAGGAGAAAATTCTGTTAAAGTGCCTGATTTTCGAAAAGCTGATTTCAATAGCCTAAGAAATTTTTTGGGTCAATCTTTCCAAGATTGGAAAGTCTTGGGTATGGGGTGTGGGCCCGTATTGGAGCTAGACGTGAACCCAGCGATAGGTGAGGTAAAAGGGATTTTCGATGTGGATTCAAAATATAACCTATTTAAAATATTCTAAGCAAAGCCCAGGAACGTAGTATACCATATAAATTGAATAGATCGAATACTAATGATCAAAAATGGATAACAAAGGATCTGAAGAACCTTATAGGTAAAAAGAGAGCTTGGTACAAAAGGATTAAGAATGGGGAAGTCAGTTTAGAACAGGAATTCGTACAACTGGTTAGAAATACTAAAAAAGAGATAAGGAAAGCAAAAAAGAAACTATGAAGTTCGCATAGCAGAGCAAGCAAAGACAAATCCTAAAGGGTTTTTCCAGTTATACCGGACAAAGATTAGGGAAAGGATAGGTCCATTAAAAACTGAGACAGGTCGTCTTCTTCTTGTTGATGGTGTAGTTTGCATGAAGGGTTTGTCCTGCCGATGACTGCACCAGTACTGATGTTGGTGGACGCGTTTATGTTGAGGATGATCGGAGCTACCAAGGTGCTTGTTGCCCCGTGCTGTAGGTAGAGGAGCGGCGACTACAACAGAGGTGATGTTAGAGGGAGACTTGCCGCACCGTAGGGCGGTGTGTTGTGTTTATGGCGTCAGCTGATCCATGGTGCTGCGACGAGGCAGTTGTTTTCTGTGTTTAGCTGTTGGTGGCGCCAGGTATAAATGTGACGCGGGTCAGATGTGACCCATTTGTTGGTCGACTGAAGATATTTAGCCAGTGCTTTGACTATTTGGTAGTTTTCCTGTAACGAGTGGTCACCTCCTCCTAATATACAGCTCAAATAACAGATAGTGATGAAGAGATGAGTAGTATTTTTAATAAATATTTTATATCTGTATTTACTAAAGAGGAACTTAACAATATGCGACCAATATGCGAATATGTTCTTCTTCCTTCTATTGACACTCGTCCCTCTCTCTGGCTTCGCTATGTTGATGACATTTTTGCTTTATGGCCTCATGACCTTAATCTTTTCCAGCCTTTCCTTGCCTCTCTTAACAATCTGGCTCCTTCTATCCATTTCAAAGTTGAGTGGGAGTCTAATTCCCTTCTTCCTTTTCTTGATGTTCATGTTCACAGCTCTGTGTCTGGGTTCTCTTTCTCTGTCTACCGTAAACCATGCATAGTGGCATGTACATTCACTTCTTTTCCTACCATCCTCCTTCTGTTAAGAAAAGTGTCCTCGTCTCTCTCTTCCTCTGCGCTCTACGCATCAGCGACCCTCAGTTTCTTGATTCTGAAATTTCCTTTATCTACAAATCATTCTCTCGCCTTGGTTATCCTTTGCATTTCATCAACTGTGCCTACTCTCAAGCTAAACGAAATTCCTTTCATCCTAAACCTGCTTCCAACACTAGTAGCACTGTACTATGCCTTCCCTTCATATCTGAACTCAAAACTTTTACCAATACCTTTCGTCCTCTTGACATTAAACTCGCCTTTCGACAAACTAACACACTTCGTAGCAATCTAGTTCACACTGCTCCTCCTGCTTCTAATGCTGCTGGTGTCTACTCTATTTCCTGTTCATCTTGTCCTCTCCAATACTTTGGCGAAACTGGCCGTACACTGAATGACAGACTTAAAGAACACAAGAGAAGTGTTAAGTCTGCAGACACTAACAATGCTCTCTTCTGCCATGTGAGGGATTCTAATCATCCCATTGATTGGTCTTCCTCCAAAATAATCTTTCCTGCCTCTACTCTTCACAGACGCCGTCTTGTAGAATCGGCTCTTATACACAATGTACCCAACATGAACTTGAGTCCTGGCTTTGTTGCTGTGGACTCTTCCCTTTCACAGTATATACTCAAATGCAGGTCTGCCAGGTCCCCAGTGTCTATGCTGCCAGGTCCCCAGTGTCTATGCTGCCAGGTCCCCAGTGTCTATGCTGCCAGGTCCCCAGTGTCTATGCTGCCAGGTCCCCAGTGTGTATGCTGCCAGGTCCCCAGTGTGTATGCTGCCAGGTTCACAGTGTGTATGTTGCTAGGTCCCAGTGAACGTGCTGCCAGGTCCCCAGTGTCTATGCTGCCAGGTCCCCAGTGTCTATGCTGCCAGGTCTCCAGTGTGTATGCTGCCAGGTCCTAGTAAACATGCTTCCAGGTCCCACTGTGTATGGTGCCAGTTCCCCAGTGTGTATGGTACCAGGTCCCCAGTGTGCATGCTGCCAGGTTCACAGTGTGCATGCTGCTAGGTCCCAGTGTGCATGCTTCCAGGTCCCCAGTGTGTGCTGCCAGGTCCCCAGTGTGTGTGCTGTCAGGTCCCCAGTGTGTGTGCTGCCAGGTCCCCAGTGTGTATGCTGCCAGGTCCCCAGTGTGTATGCTGCCAGGTCCCCAGTGTGTATGCTGCCAGGTCCCCAGTGTGTATGCTGCCAGGTCCCCAGTGTGTATGCTGCCAGGTCCCCAGTGTGTATGCTGTCAGGTCCCCAGTGTGTATGCTGCCAGGTCCCCAGTGTGTATGCTGCCAGGTCCCCAGTGTGTATGCAGTCAGGTCCCCAGTGTGTATGCTGCCAGGTCCCCAGTGTGTATGCTGCCAGGTCCCCAGTGTGTATGCTGCCAGGTCCCCAGTGTGTATGCAGTCAGGTCCCCAGTGTGTATGCTGTCAGGTCCCCAGTGTGTATGGTGCCAGGTCCCCAGTGTGTATGGTGCCAGGTCCCCAGTGTGTATGCTGCTAGGTCCCCAGTGTGTATGCTGCCAGGTCCCCAGTGTGTTTGCTGCCATGTCCTAGTGTGTATGCTGCCAGGTCCCAGTGTACATGCTGCCAGGTCCCAGTGTACATGCTGCCAGGTCCCAGTGTACATGCTGCCAGGTCCAAGTGTACATGCTGCCAGGTCCAAGTGTACATGTTGTAAAGGCCTACCTAGCATGCTGTATGGGCCTACTAAGCATGCTGTTAGGTCTCACTGTGCATGCTGTAAGGTCCCACTGTGTATGCTCTAAGGTCCTACCGTGCATGATGTAAGGTCCTACCGTGCATGCTGTAAGGTCCTACCGTGCATGCAGTAAGGTCCTACCGTGCATGCAGTAAGGTCCTACCGTGCATGCTGTAAGGTCCCACTGTGTATGCTCTAAGGTCCTACCGTGCATGATGTAAGGTCCTACCGTGCATGATGTAAGGTCCTACCGTGCATGATGTAAGGTCCTACCGTGCATGCTGTAAGGTCCTACCGTGCATGATGTAAGGTCCTACCATGCATGATGTAAGGTCCTACCGTGCATGCAGTAAGGTCCTACCGTGCATGCAGTAAGGTCCTACCGTGCATGCAGTAAGGTCCTACCGTGCATGCAGTAAGGTCCTACCGTGCATGCAGTAAGGTCCTACCGTGCATGCAGTAAGGTCCTACCGTGCATGCAGTAAGGTCCTACCGTGCATGCAGTAAGGTCCTACCGTGCATGCAGTAAGGTCCTACCGTGCATGCAGTAAGGTCCTACCGTGCATGCAGTAAGGTCCTACCGTGTATGCAGTAAGGTCCTACCGTGCATGCAGTAAGGTCCTACCGTGCATGCAGTAAGGTCCTACCGTGTATGCAGTAAGGTCCTACCGTGCATGCAGTAAGGTCCTACCGTGCATGATGTAAGGTCCTACCGTGCATGCAGTAAGGTCCTACCGTGCATGCAGTAAGGTCCTACCGTGCATGATGTAAGGTCCTACCGTGCATGCAGTAAGGTCCTACCGTGCATGATGTAAGGTCTACCGTGCGTGCATGCAGTAAGGTCCTACCGTGCATGATGTAAGGTCCTACCGTGCATGCAGTAAGGTCCTACCGTGCATGATGTAAGGTCCTACCGTGCATGATGTGAGGTCCTACTGTGCATGCTGTAAGGTCCCAACACACATGCTGTAATTTTCTCTCAACTCAAACTATTTAACTCGACCAAATAAGTAATTATGGAAACTGAAACATTTACGGAGCTGTGAGGCATCACGGGAGGTCAGAAGACAAATAAATTGTTACCAAATGTGAAATCAGCCTCACTACTATTGTTACGCTGCAATGTGCATGCTGACAGCATGGTTTCATGTTGCATGTACACATTGTGCATATTGTTTTCTTTTTTTTTTGCTTTTATGCCTCTTTTTGTTGGAAAGGTTCATAACTGAACATGAGCTTCGACACTCACTGCGAGCAGTTCTTGTTCCTACTGTGAACTCTTCTTGTGTTATCTCTAAATCCTTAATTCACTTGCTGCTATGTTTCCGTGCCTAGTACTAATGGAGTACATAATATTAGTACATCCAACTTTACTCATTGTATTATCAGACTATTAAGTTGACCTCTAAAAACAATAAAGCTGAATTTAACAAAAGATGTAACCTGAGCGCCGACAGTTGTGTAGAAGAGGGCGCCTCATGGCGGGCGGCGGGCGCGTGGAGCCTCTCGTTCAACTCTAATTAATAACTCGTGAGTGTGATGGTGTACCGTGTCGGGGGTCCGCCCCCATCCCCGCCGCTGTGTGGTCGTGTGCTCCACTTAATTCCGCGTGTATCTGCAACCTGAGCGCCCAGTGTTGTGCTAGTGGTCGTCCGCCGTACCATCTGGGTGGCTGTTGGCCCGCGGGCCTCTGGGTGGCAAACATGGACCTCGCTTATACAATGAAATTACAGTAACGGTAATGTCTGTGGCTTGGACGACCAGGGGTTGGAGGGGCTCCCTTCTATGGCAGCAATGTTTTCTCTAAATATCTAGTGTATTGGTCCCCATCCCTATCTATGTCTGATGATGCGAGGTTGGAGTTGAGGTACTTGCGCTAACCGCATTGATCTGAAATGTTGAGCCGTAAGTCCGTTGACTTTAGCACTAGATTAAATAATAGTGTATTATGATTTTGAAATTAAAAACATATGTTCAGATGACATATTTGTATTCTGGGCGCAACCTGTTTACATTAACTGGGTAAGCGCGTGTTTGGGCAGGGATAGATGGGCGGGGTTAGGGCATGTGAGGGCAGGGAGGGAGGAGATGGTGACATTTAGGAACCCCACTACTATAAGTTGGGGACATTGTTTAGGGAACCCCGCTACTATAAGTTGGGGACATGATTAAGGGAACCCGCTACTATAGGTAGGGAGACACTGTTTAGGGAACCCCGCTGTGAGAGGACAGATCTCGTCCTATCTCTGTTAACCCTGGTATAAACTGTCATGTTGGGTATCTCCAGGATGCCCACTTAACCAGGAATACGTTTATAATACGGAGGCCACCATATGTCCAGGCAGGGAGTAGATACAGGGAAGTTAAGCATCCATGCCATAGGGTCAAAGAGTACACATAGGAGGTGCCAGGCGTGAGAGAGGGGACGCCATCAAGGCGACAGATCTGACCTCTGGGGTCAGCCTCAACCGGCGCGATGGAGAATAACAACTGACGTGGTCGTGACGTGTTCATGACGTCACCTCTGCTACTGATCATGGAACGATCAATATGATTGATTCCCGCTCTTTTGCTGAAACGTCATTGGTCAATTGTAACCCCTTGTGTTTGTGCCCACAAATAGCCCTGCATTTTCTTGCAAGGGCATTCACGTGAGGAAGTCCGTACATAGAGGACGTGTCCTGTTCTATCAGCCAATAGACTGAACCACAGTCCATTCTCACCGTCAAGTTAAACTCATCGTCTTTGCGATATAC
>WNGS01143381.1:0-12549 GCA_020271785.1 Procambarus virginalis
ATCAATAATAATAAGATAATACTGGGCACACCGCCTACCACCAATAACTGGTACACTTATATATATATATACATATATATATATATATATATATAATATATATATATATATATATATATATATATATATATATATATATATATATATATATATATATATTCTCTGGCATAATCTATAATATTAATGTCACATAAAAAAAATCATCCACGACACAGCAATCTCTTCAATAATCACAGGTGCACTCACACACATCATATATATTCCGTGAGAGCTCTCAACAGCCTCACTCCTCACAACTGTGTCCTACCGTGACATAGACATTGGTGAGCCTTGCTCACGACATAGAAGATACTCTGGCTAAATATAGCAGACTAAAGGGGAATTGGGAGGGAAACTAGAATCACCTACTTCCACCTCACTGATGTGGACTCGCCCTCTGGTGAGAGTTGAATTGCAGCTCCTGGTCCCGGCCCTCGACTTGTTGTAGGGAACGCCCCCACACACACACTGATGCTCTCACCAGGAACCCAATAAACATCCCAAAAACGCGTCATCACCGTGTTCTGTCCTCTGCAGGCCCGTGCTCCTCCACAACTTCTTGAAGGGTTGGAGTCGGTCTCCTGGCCATCGACTTCTCCTCGCAACTACGTCTGCAGTCCTACTCTTGGCTGGAGTCGTCCTGATTCCCAAGTAGTTTTCTTTTTCTGCTGCTTCCCGGTGGATTGGCCCAGCCGCTTCGTCTTCACTAAACGGGTTAACTGTCTCAGACGTCACATACGTCACTGCACAGACTTCACTTCTTGCAAAGCACCTGTTCATGGAGCACTTGTTGCTCAATATTCCGTCGATTCCTTCTTTGGTCCAACACATGGAATGAAGGAAGACCTGACAGTGTACTTGCAGACTACGGGTGACACGTAAAATCCACGGGAGCGGGGTACAACTGTCAAACTGACAGGACCAACAGACGCACGTCCGACCTCATCAACGTGTTGTGTCAAACTGGTGGCGCCACAGAGGCGCGATCTCCAGACCCCCTTGCTCTCGTGATGTCATACTTGCCAGGGGCGTTTTTCATTGGCTCCCTTTGCCACATCACTGTCCGTGACCAATCTGGTGCCACTGACGTCGTACAGTTTTGGCGGGAGAACGGAGAGACCGGCGCCATATTGGCGTCCTAAAGGGCCTAAACAAGAGGCCAAAACACTCTTGTGAATTTCTCGCCAACGCGAGACCACTACCCGCCAAACACACACCGAAACTACGACGTTGGTACAACGTTCGAACAAGTTTTAACACCACCTAACTAGTTATAACAACCAATATAGCAAGTTGTAACAACGTTCTAATTCGTCATAAACACGTTAAGCCAAGATGTAAGAACTTTATTACAAGTTGTAACAAGCGGAAAATAGAGACAGTTTCGGTTTGTGTTTCCAGGGTACACACTCCTACATATATCAAATTGTTGCCCACAACGTAGAGAACGCTCAGGTAAAGTGGATATGACTCTTACATCTGGCGTGGGAGAAATATAAGTGGGGAACACCGTCACATACCCCTCCCCTTAAAATAAGAGTCATATCGGTTTAGTGTACACGGGACAGTGCATCCGCTACCACTTTGTCCTTCCCTCTGATGTGCTTGATGTCCAGCCAGTACTCCTGCAGTAGTAATGCCCACCTCGTCAACCGCTGGTTGGAGTTCCTCATCGTGTACAAAAAGGTCAGAGGGTTGTGATCTGTAAATACAAGAACAGGTCTCGCCCCTCCTCCCACGCACACGTCGAAGTGCTTCAGGGCCATTACTAAAGGCAAAGCCTCCTTCTCGACGGTACTATAGACACACTGGTACTTCACAAATTTCTTGGAGTAGAATGCTACTGGCCTATGTTCCTCAATCCTTTCTTGGGCCAACATGGCTCCTATCCCAACGTCACTGGCATCCACGTACAGGATGAATCTGTCTTAAAAATCGGGGGATATTAATACTGAGGCCTCCATCAACAGGTTCTTCGTCTTCTCAAAAGACTCCTGGCAGGCCTCTCCCCACTTCCATCGTATCTTCTTCCTCATCAATTCTTACTTCTCTGGGCTGACCCTATAAGCGCTCTGTTTGATGGGCCTGGCGTTCCTCACCTCTGCCTCATGCGTTGTACTCTTGTGTCGTCGTGGTACGTCGGTAAAGAGAGAGGCATTTTCTCTCAACAGGTTCGTCAGGTCCACGCTCTGTTGTCCTTCCAGGTGTTGTAACTTGTCCTCGATCTTCGCCAAACTCTCCGAATCGGTGAGATGGGTGCAGTCCACCCTGGAGCACTTTCCTTCCTCCTCTGGAAGTTCCTGGTCCACCTGCATGCACAAAAGCATTTTCTGCTGGGGATCTCGAGTCATTGTTCCGTCCTGCTCGGCGGCTCCTCCTTCCTCAGGGAAGAAAAGCTTCAGGCGGTCAACATGACACACCTGTGTCTTACGGGGTCTATCCGGCTTACCGATTTCATAGGTTACAGGACCCAACCGCCGTAGCACCTTGTACGGTCCCTTGAATCATGACTCGGTCACTCAACTCTTCCCTGGCAGCAACACCATAACCTGGGACCCAACCTGGAACTCTCTTGGCGTAGCTTTCTTGTCATACCATTCTGACATCTTACGCTGCGCCTCCTTCAGATGTTTTCCTGCTAGTTCCTTTGCCAAAGTGAGACGCTCCTTGCACTTTTGAACGTACTCGTTGACCGTTCCCACGGTCACTCCTGGTGCCCATTGTTCTTTCAGCATGGACAGAGGACTCCGTACCTCATGTCCAGATACCAGCTGGAACGGTGAGAAACCTAACGATTCTACCACTGCGTTACATATGGCAAACAACGCAAGGTACACTGCCTCATCCCACTCGGCTCCCTGCTCTGCACAGAACACTCTCTGAACGGTCTTCAGGGTGGAGTGAAACTTTTCGATCGCACCTTGCGACTGCGGTCGGTAGGGCGACGACCGAATCTGAGTCACTCCCCAATTTGTCACAGTCTGTCTGAACCATTTGGACTGGAACACACTTCCACAGTCCGTCTGGATTTCCCTGGGCATTCCCATCCAAGAGAAAAATCGCTGTAACTGCCCGGATACACTTTTCGACGTCAAACGTCGCATCGGGACAGCTTCCGGAAATCTTGTCGACACACACATGATGGTCATCAGGTAGGTATTTCCTTTCTTCGTCCGTGGCAACGGTCCAACCCCGTCGACCAACAGACGTTCAAACGCAGGCCCAAATGCAGGAACAGGGACTAACGGGGCCTTTGGTATCGCGGGTTGGCTCTTCCCTGCCCTCTGGCAAGGTAAGCAAGTCTTACAGTAACGCCTCACATCGGCGTCCATACCTGGCCAGTAGAAATGGTCCCTGATCTTACGCAACGTCTTGGTCACCCCTAGGTGACCTGCAGAGTCCACAGAGTGCGACAGATCCAGCACTGCCGCTCTGCACTGTGCCGGCAACACTACCTGGTGCCTCGTACCTAGAGATTCTTCTCCGGCCTCCATCCTCACAGGCCTCCACTGTCTCATCAGCATTCCGTCCTGTATATGAAAATGAGTGGCCCTCTCAGGACCAACACGTCCTCCTTTGGCCTCATGAATCAATTCGGGGAACTCTATCTGCTGCAACTCCCCCAGATGAGTGCGGTCCACTCCAAGAGTACTGGTGAGGGTCACCTGTAAGTCATCATCCAGGCTGCCTTCGCCCTCCACTTGTTCTCCAGGTTCCACGAAGAGGTGATCCACTCCCAGGCTGTCGGACGTCTCCTCTTCAACCCCATCAGATCCACTCCCTTCGTGCCCATCGCACCGCCTTGGGAGGGATCACAGCGCACACAGGGAACACAACCTCGGCGACTCCCTTCTCGTTCCCACAGGTGTCTAGCACTCCGCCTTTCTCGATATAGTGCTCCAAGCACTCCTCGCCCTTCACTAAATTAGGGAGGACACATCCTCCACATGCGTCATTTTAAATGGATGACTTGTGTCTCCATCTTGGGCATTGATGCGCAGACCCCTACCCTAGGGTCTGGCAGCCATAATCAGAATTCAGAGTCACCTGGTGCAGGGGCATCCTCACTGGGCCTTCCACAGTAGTCACAACAGCCACCCCCACACTGGTACTCTCGTAACCCTCATGGAACAGGGTTCCACTCACCAGCCAGTACTTGAGGTGTCTCTCAATATCTTCACAGGAATGGGGTCTGCCTCCCCCATCCTTATGGTCTCGTCACACACGAATGGGTGAACTCTTTTCTCCCCACTCTGTATGGGTTCATCCCGCACCCTCTCGGCCATCTGGTCCTCTACCCTCACGAAAGCAACGTTCCCCCGCTGTTTAAGGCGTCTGCATTCCCGCACGACGTGTCCGAATCCTCCACAGTTGTAGGAGCGGATCCTTCTTCTTCTTCTGTCGGTTTTCCTCACACCTTCCGTTGTCTCCTTCGTAGCATCTCTCGTCGCAGCAACAGATACTGAGCTCTCAGCTAGGGACTTCTTGACCGGCTCTCAGACGGTAGAGGATCAGCACTCTTTGATCCTCTACCGTCTCCACTCGAGAGGTGGGACTTTGAAGAACTTGCTCCTGTCCTCCATCTGTCCGTCCTTCTATAACTTCTCCCATATCTGGAGTATACTGGCGGTCGGTTCTGTCCTTCTTGGCATGGTCGCAAGGGTTCTTCCAGCATGTCAGCTCTGTCGGCCCCGGCCCTCAGGTCCTTTATGTCCGCCTCCTGACTCTAACCCTGATCTCAGGAGAGAGCACGAACATAAACTTCTCCCTCACCATCAGCCTCTTGACATCTTCAGCTGATTTCGCTCCTTCAGACTCCAGCCACTTCAGGAATTTTCTCTCCATGTCCCTCGCCGTCTCTGCATAAGATTTTCCAGGCGAACGGGTACATTCCCTGAATCTTTTCCTGTAACATTCTGGTGTCAGCTTGAAAGAGTGGAGCATGGCTCTCTTCACATCATCGTAGTTGGTGCAATCCTTGAGGTCAAGCATGTTGTAGGCTTCACGAGCTTCACCGGTGAGCCTACCCTGAACCAGCTCCGCCCACTCTGCTCTCGGCCACTTCTTCAAGGTAGCGACCCTCTCGAAGTGGTCAAAGAAGCCCTCCGCTTCATTAGGCACGAAGACCGGTAAATCTCGCTCTCTCACTCGGTGGTCTTCCTGCGGTTCAGGGGCAGGTGGGGCTAGCCCTAGTTCAGCTCGCTTCAGCTCAACCTCTTTGTAATCTTCAACCTCTTGCTGCTTCAGCTTAGCTTCCAGTTCGCGCTCCTCTCGTCTCAGCTGTGCCTCTTCACACTTCAGCTGTGCTTCTGCTTCTCGCTCTTTACGCCTCATCTGTGCTCCTCGTTCTTCCCGCTTCAGCTGTGCTTCTCGTTCTTCATGTCTCGGCTGCGCTTTCGCTTCTCGTTCTTCTCGCTTCAGCTGTGCTTCTCGTTCTTCCCGCTTCAGCTGTGCCTCTCGTTCTTCCCTGCGCAGCTGTGCCTCTTCACGCTTCAGCTGTGCTTCCAGCTGCAGCTTCATCATCTCTAGTTTAATGCTGCGCCTGCTGCCACTGGATCCCCTACTGCTTCCACCAATGATCAAATTTTCTCCTGCACTGGTAGGTGTCTGTGGCCGTTCCTCCCTCAAAGCCTCATCTCGTGCCCTGAGCTGAGCCACAATCTCGAGCCTCCTCTCTCCCACCTTGGAAGATCTCAACTGTATCCCAAAGTGGTCAGCTACCAACTGCAGCTGTGCCTTGGTGCAATCCTCCAGCACCTGCTCATCTCTTGTGTCAATGAACCTTGCTACCTTCTCATCCTCCATCTTGTGCTATGAGTGATGACCTGAACCTGATACCTATTACCACTATCAATTACCACAATCGCAACCGTAATCTTGATCGTTATCCTGATCATTATCCTGATCTTATCCCGATCGTGATCCTGGCAAGGTCGCCAATGTCGGGGGTAATGTCGATATAGAGGGTGAGCAACAGTATACAAGATATCCTAAGTACTTAATCCTGGCAAAGTCGCCAGTGTCGGGGTTTACCTTAGTTGTAAGTTAGTATAAGTACAAATGACCGTACTTAATATCCTGTCAACGGTCGCCAACGACGGGGTGTCTCTCTCTCTCTACAGACACCACCCAGCAGTATTAGCGATAACTGTTACTCACCATAGCCCTGCGGGTCTTCACTCAATCATCGCGGCGCCACTGTTCGCCAGGAGAGTATCCCAGTCAATCCCCAGCCGGCCTTATAGCCAGGAGACAAGTGAGAACACGATTCGCTCTCTTTCAATCGTGTGCCCGCCCCGACAAGGGCTCTACTACTAACTGCAAGGTCGCCAACTGGTGTTTCCAGTGTCCAGTAATGCATCAGTGGTATTGTGGGATTGAGGTACCAGTGGCTGAGAGCTCACTCATTAAATCTGGTGACAGGCAGGTATATGTCTCTATTACTCTCACTCTTTGTACGAATCTTATAGCAACAAGATATGGAGGGATAATACAAATGCGAAGGTAGTTTTGTATTTTATTTAAAAGCTTCAAGGTATTATATCTATATATCAACGGGGCAAAGCAACAAGTACATGGCAGTAAGTCACTCTCTCTTCATAAAACTGGAACTCATCAAGAGGGCAACACTCCCCTCCTGTCATTATCAGCTGGGCGGCCCCCTCACTATGAGAATGATTCTGTACTTGTCCTGGCGTTAAGCAGTCATTATCAGCTGGGCAGCCCCCCTCACTGTGAGAATGCTTCTGTACTTGTTCCTGGCGTTAAGCAGTCATTATCACTGGGCAGCCCCCTCACTGTGAGAATGCTTCTGTACTTGTTTCCTGGCGTTAAGCAGTCATTATCAGCTGGGCAGCCCCCCTCACTGTGAGAATGCTTCTGTACTTGTTTCCTGGCGTTAAGCAGTCATTATCAGCTGGGCAGCCCCCCTCACTGTGAGAATGCTACTGTACTTGTTTCCTGGCGTTAAGCGCCTGTTTCTTTAAATTCACAGTAATCACAATATTTGCAATCAACACAATATTTTCTATAATGGCAATAGAATGCAATGAGTCACTGCACTGGTCTTAAGCTCAGTTAATCATTTCTACAGCATTATACACGATAATTCATAATCTATAATATTAATGTCACATGAAAGAAATCATCCACAACACAGCAATCTCTTCAATAATCACAGGTGCACTCACACACCTCATATATAATCCGTGAGAGCTCTCTACAGCCTCACTCTTCACAACTGTGTCCTACCGTGACATAGACATTGGTGAGCCTTGCTCACAACATAGAAGATACTCTGGCTAAATATAGGTGACTAAAGGGGAATTGGGAGGGAAACTAGAATCACCTACTTCCACCTCACTGATGTGGACTCGCTCTCCGGTGAGAGTTGAATTGCAGCTCCTGGTCCTGGCTCTCGACTCGTTGTAGGGAACGCCCCCACACACACTGATGCTCTCACAAGGAACCCAATCAACATCCAAAAATGCGTCGTCACCGTGCTCTGTCCTCTGCAGGCCCGTGCTCCTCCACAACTTCTTGAAGGGTTGGAGTCGGTCTCCTGGCTGTCGACTTCTCCTCGCAACTACGTCTGCAGTCCTATTCTCGGCTGGAGTTGTCCTGATTCCCAATTAGTTTTCTTCTTCTGCTGCTTCCCGGTGGATTGGCCAAGCCGCTTCGTTGCCACTAAACGGGTGAATTGTCTCAGACGTCACATACGTTACTGCACAGATTTCACTTTTTCTTGCAAAGCACCTGTCCCTGGAGCACTTGTTGCTCAATATTCCGTCGATTCCCTCTTCGGTCCAACACATGGAATGAAGGAAGACCTGACAGTGTACTTGCAGATTACGGGTGACGCCTAAAATCCACGGGAGCGGGGTACAACTGTCAAACTGACAGGACCAACGGACGCACGTCCAAGCTTGTGAACATTTCGTGTCAAACTGGTGGCACCACAGAGGCGCGATCTCCAGACCCCCTTGCTCTCGTGTCTTCATACTTGCCAGGGGCGTTTTTCATTGGCTCCCTGTGCCACATCACTGTCCATGACCAATCTGGTGCTACTGACGTCATACAGTTTTGGCGGGAGAACGGAGAGACCGGCGCCATATTGGCGTCCTAAAGGGCCTAAACAACAGGCCAAAACACTCTTCTTTTGCGAATTTCTCGCCAACGCGAGACCACCACACGCTCCCACATATATCAAATTGTTGCCCGCAACGTAGAGAAAGCTCGGGTAAAGTGGATATGACTCTGACAGCTGGCGTGGGAGAAATATAAGGGGGGGAACACCGTCACAGTATACAATATTTTTTTGTTGTTCCATTGTCTTTGGAGATATAGAGATTGTCTGGTTTGCCGACTCTAGAAAACGTAACATATAATTGTCCATGTGAGTAGCAATCCGTGTCTAAATATAAACTGCACAATTCTAAAAATTGGCCCTGAGCATAGTTGATGGTGATTTCAAACGCCAATCGAATTGGAAATTACAAACTCTTAAATTGAAATGGCATATCTGTTTGAATCATAGGAATGCGAGGAATGAGGACATCTTCACATTTGAAAGGTCTTGCCAAGATTGTTGCTTCTACGACATCGCTGATTATTTTTTACTGCAAGCTGCGTGGCTTTGCAAAGTTTTGGCCGGTTGATATTTCGCAACATGATAATTGGCACGCCGATTTTGAATTGCATTACGTCTGGTGGTATCCCTGGCAGATCGAGTGAATTAAAAAATTATGTTGGGTAATTTACCGTTTCATCTGCTTCCTCAACAGTGTCCACGGACTTATATGTGACTGCCTTGCTTTGATCATTAGACTGAATAATATTGTTAAGTTCGTGTGCCGGATGCTTTGGAAATGTTGCAAGCAGGAGTTTCAATCAATTGCATGTTCAATGGCAATTTCAAAGCCGATTTAGCATTTCTTCCACTTGGTAGCAATGTCGCAGCTATTCCAGACGATGCAAGAGCTAAGGCTATGCCATTTTGGGATCAAAATGCTGCCAGAATCAATCTAAATTGAAAGGTTTTACCAGTTCTTCCTGTCGCATCTAAGAAAATTTCTCAAGCTCGTTATTGACCGTTTCAATTATTTGATTGTAAATTCCTTTTCGCTTAAGCGTTAGATTAGGAATATTTGATTGCACATACGACAACAGTTCACCCGTGTTGTAGCTTTGTTCACCACACAATTCTATATCGAACGAAATAGCAGCAGATCGATTCGGTAAAGGCATTTCCAATTGAGTGAGAACTTTGTTCGCGATTTCTAAGCACAAATCTTCAATTATTATCAACGCTTCATTGTAGATTTCTGCTGTAAAATCCATGTTCGTGTTTGAATTTTCCTTGCGTATTCGACGTACAATATCTTCAGCCATGAGCAATTTATATTTCTTCCATAACTTTGTTGGTGATGAAGGAGAGCCGGTTGTCAGTATGATTGCAAACATTGCACGATTTTGATTTGAATGTGACGTGTTAGACGCGTCATTAATGCATACATCCCATACGTCTATCGTTCTCCAGTTAATTCAGAGGTTGACATGCACTACGGAAAGTGGCATGTGTAACGCCGTTGACAAATCTCAATTGCTGGAAGACGTTGATCCAGGCACATTTTCCAACAGCATGCGAAGAAAGAAGCATTTATCTTGATTGGGATGCACGGTGGATGTCTGCCTATCGCAGTTTATTTGAATATGCCAAGTTGTCCGTCGACTCGCTCTCCTCGTTTGCGTCCTTCAAATGATTTTCTACTGGCATTCCATGTGTAATACGGAGGCACTTCCGAATACAGCAGTGTTTTCGCAAACGCGTCATTTTGACAACGTGAAGAGAGCAATAATCACTGAAGCCGGTGGATTCATAGCGGTTCGTTGCACATTTGCAGCTGTGAAATAAACGCATTTTCCATTTTCTTGTTTTCAAAAGAAATAAAAAATAACGAAATATTTCAATTAAAACGTAGATCAATTGACACAGCTCAATTTCACCACCAATTGCACTGAAAAACAAGAACAGTTAAAAAAAGAAATGAAAAAAATGAAAAAAGAAACAAATAAAAATTACTCACGAAATGAACTCTATGGTAAACAACGCAGCAGTGCAGCACCACACTTGTCAAAATACAAGTGTTTTTGTTAAAATATACTTGTTAAATTACAAGTTGCTACTAAATTTAATTGTTTCTTTTCCACCATTAACACCTCCTAGCAAATGATATTCCGGCATCCCAAGCAAATGTGAGTGACTACCTCTCTGCCAGCTATCCAGAGTCTCTCTACCTGACCCCAGCCAACTCCTCAGATATTACTGACATTATCCCCTCACTTAAAACTAAATCTGAATGCCTTCATAACGTCCACATACTACTTACCACATGCCTCTGTATGACTAACCATCCTGTGTTATGGGGATTTTAGCATCACGAAGCTTGTTTTTGACACACTGTACTTCCCTTCATATAGTCTAGGGTAGCTGCACAAATGCAGATACAATGTGTAATACAAAAAAATCAGTTCTGGGATTAGTCTGGTGGTATACCTCTTTCTTTTCTCTAACTTTGTCTTGTGTTTAATCAAGTATAGACTCCAACCTAAAGCTACATACTCCAGGATTGGTCTGACATAAATGGTATTCAAGGTTCTGAATGATTCCTTACACAAGTTTCTAAAGGCAGTTCTTATGTTGGCCAATCTAGCATATGCCGATGATGATATCCTTTTCATGTGGGCCTCTGGGGATAGGTTCGGTGTGATATCAACCCCCAGATCTTTCTATATTTGACTCTTGCAGAATTTCACCTCCCAGATGGTACCTTGTTTTTGGCCTCCTGCTCCTTTCACCTAATTTCATTACTTTACACTTATCTAAGTTAAACTTTAGAAGCCATTTTCTAGACAATTCCTGCAGTTTGTCAAAGACGACCTGGACAAATTGAACTTTGTCTCTGTCTATCTTCATCTGCACGCAGCATACATGTTCGGCGGCTCGGCTCTAAAGTGTGGTTCACTTAAGTCAAGAATTCACTCCAAGATTAATGTTAATTAACATCAGGAATCAAGCGGCGAAAATCGTAATTGATATATAAGACTCTGATCACCAGTCCCGATGTTCTCAGTACAATGATGGTCGGGATTCACTCTGATAACACTGGCAGTCCGTTGCTCCTGCTGGTGATCACACGGTGACACGACACACTAGTGTTCTCTACACATCAATTAACCCGATAAATGCCGTTAATTACCCAAATACGCGACTGGATTCTGCAGGCGCCCTAGTTGAACGATAATTAAAATACGATAAGGTATGCCTTATCTTGGAGTCTGTCAGCAATGTAATTTTGCAAGTGGTCTAATAGCTCGATTTACACGCGTCCACTCTACACAAACTCTGGCGTCAGAATGTCTTTTGGAGGACCTGCTGGGGTCCAGCAGGTCCTCCAAACTACGCTAGTCCAATATATGATTGGACCAATCAGACACGAGGCATGGTGCCTGCTCCAGTGAAATTGGACTATTCCAACCAGGTGAGACCATGAGGTCATAGACACGTCATGATCGAGGCCTATGTCCATTTAGACACTTGAGACCAAGACCTTCCCCTTATCCCTTCGTAACAGCAGGTTGGGATAAAGTTCCTTCTTGCTCCTCTCTCTAGCTTGACTCTGGAGATGACTTGTGATACTCACAACTTCTCCTCACTCTCATTAATAAAGGACAAGGCATACAACGGACCTTGCAATAACTTTGGTCTGCTGATGGTTTAGGCTTTCTGTAGATACCCAGCATGGAAGACCTAGGTCCTTATTTAACAAAACTTGATCGAGTGCACTCACTCTGTGCACTCTAGAGAACACTTCCTGATTCATCTATCATTGTGCACTCACTTAGCACAACTTAAGATGGCTGTCATACTTCATTCTCTTACAGCCCCCTCACGGTAACACTGATTTCTGTGCATAAATACTCCCTTATCCACTAGAGCACCTTAACTGTAATTCCTGCCTGTTTCTCCACATTCTGAAACAGCCTCTTATGGGGTACTGTGTCAAAGGTTTTATGACAGTCCATGAAATTGCAGTCTGTCGACTCTTCTCTTTCATCCCTATTTTTTGTCACTTGGCCATAGAATTCTATTAAACCTGTGAGGCACGATTTACCATCCTTGAACCCCCATGCTGGTGGTGTGTTACAAAGCTCCTTCTCTCCAGATGCTCTACGGGCTTTTTCTTCGCGATCTTCTCCATCACCTTGCATGGTATACAAGCTAGGGAAACTGGCCTGTAGTTCAATACCTTTTGCCTATCACTCCTTTTGTATATTGGGATTGCACTAGTTGTCTTCCAACTATTGGGTAGGACTCGGTTTCAGTGACCTGGTATACACCATGGAGAGTAGCAAATGAACTTAATCCACATTAACATTATAAATTATTTACCAACAGCTGTTATGAGTTACATTATTGAGGAATTTCACAAATTCTAAGAGTTTATATTC
>WNGS01143381.1:13549-27118 GCA_020271785.1 Procambarus virginalis
ACCCAGATTCTGAAAGAAACCCAAATGAATGTAAAAAAAATATAGAATATAAACTCTTAGAATTTGTGAAATTCCTCAATAATGTAACTCATAACAGCTGTTGGTAAATAATTTATAATGTTAATGTGGATTAAGTTCATTTGCTACTCTCCATGGTGTATACCAGGTCACTGGAAACACGAGTCCTACCCAATAGTTGGAAGACAACTAGTGCAGTCCCAATATACAAAAGGAGTGATAGGCAAAAGGTATTGAACTACAGGCCAGTTTCCCTAGCTTGTATACCATGCAAGGTGATGGAGAAGATCGCGAAGAAAAAGCCCGTAGAGCATCTGGAGAGAAGGAGCTTTGTAACACACCACCAGCATGGGGGTTCAAGGATGGTAAATCGTGCCTCACAGGTTTAATAGAATTCTATGGCCAAGTGACAAAAAATAGGGATGAAAGAGAAGAGTCGACAGACTGCAATTTCATGGACTGTCATAAAACCTTTGACACAGTACCCCATAAGAGGCTGTTTCAGAATGTGGAGAAACAGGCAGGAATTACAGTTAAGGTGCTCTAGTGGATAAGGGAGTATTATGCAACAGAAATCAGTGTTACCGTGAGGGGGCTGTAAGAGAATGAAGTATGACAGCCATCTTAAGTTGTGCTAAGTGAGTGCACAATGATAGATGAATCAGGAAGTGTTCTCTAGAGTGCACAGAGTGAGTGCACTCGATCAAGTTTTGTTAAATAAGGACCTAGGTCTTCCATGCTGGGTATCTACAGAAAGCCTAAACCATCAGCAGACCAAAGTTATTGCAAGGTCCGTTGTATGCCTTGTCCTTTATTAATGAGAGTGAGGAGAAGTTGTGAGTATCACAAGTCATCTCCAGAGTCAAGCTAGAGAGAGGAGCAAGAAGGAACTTTATCCCAACCTGCTGTTACGAAGGGATAAGGGGAAGGTCTTGGTCTCAAGTGTCTAAATGGACATAGGCCTCGATCATGACGTGTCTATGACCTCATGGTCTCACCTGGTTGGAATAGTCCAATTTCACTGGAGCAGGCACCATGCCTCGTGTCTGATTGGTCCAATCATATATTGGACTAGCGTAGTTTGGAGGACCTGCTGGACCCCAGCAGGTCCTCCAAAAGACATTCTGACGCCAGAGTTTGTGTAGAGTGGACGCGTGTAAATCGAGCTATTAGACCACTTGCAAAATTACATTGCTGACAGACTCCAAGATAAGGCATACCTTATCGTATTTTTAATTATCGTTCAACTAGGGCGCCTGCAGAATCCAGTCGCGTATTTGGGTAATTAACGGCATTTATCGGGTTAATTGATGTGTAGAGAACACTAGTGTGTCGTGTCACCGTGTGATCACCAGCAGGAGCAACGGACTGCCAGTGTTATCAGAGTGAATCCCGACCATCATTGTACTGAGAACATCGGGACTGGTGATCAGAGTCTTATATATCAATTACGATTTTCGCCGCTTGATTCCTGATGTTAATTAACATTAATCTTGGAGTGAATTCTTGACTTAAGTGAACCGCACTTTAGAGCCGAGCCGCCGAACATGTATGCTGCGTTCAGATGAAGATAGACAGAGACAAAGTTCAATTTGTCCAGGTCGTCTTTGACAAACTGCAGGAATTGTCTAGAAAATGGCTTCTAAAGTTTAACTTAGATAAGTGTAAAGTAATGAAATTAGGTGAAAGGAGCAGGAGGCCAAAAACAAGGTACCATCTGGGAGGTGAAATTCTGCAAGAGTCAAATATAGAAAGATCTGGGGGTTGATATCACACCGAACCTATCCCCAGAGGCCCACATGAAAAGGATATCATCATCGGCATATGCTAGATTGGCCAACATAAGAACTGCCTTTAGAAACTTGTGTAAGGAATCATTCAGAACCTTGAATACCATTTATGTCAGACCAATCCTGGAGTATGTAGCTTTAGGTTGGAGTCTATACTTGATTAAACACAAGACAAAGTTAGAGAAAAGAAAGAGGTATACCACCAGACTAATCCCAGAACTGATTTTTTTGTATTAACACATTGTATCTGCATTTGTGCAGCTACCCTAGACTATATGAAGGGAAGTACAGTGTGTCAAAAACAAGCTTCGTGATGCTAAAATCCCCATAACACAGGATGGTTAGTCATACAGAGGCATGTGGTAAGTAGTATGTGGGCGTTATGAAGGCATTCAGATTTAGTTTTAAGTGAGGGGATAATGTCAGTAATATCTGAGGAGTTGGCTGGGGTCAGGTAGAGAGACTCTGGATAGCTGGCAGAGAGGTAGTCACTCACATTTGCTTGGGATGCCGGAATATCATTTGCTAGGAAGGTGTTAATAGTGGAAAAGAAACAATTAAATTTAGTAGCAACTTGTAATTTAACAAGTATATTTTAACAAAAACACTTGTATTTTGACAAGTGTGGTGCTGCACTGCTGCGTTGTTTACCATAGAGTTCATTTCGTGAGTAATTTTTATTTGTTTCTTTTTTCATTTTTTTCATTTCTTTTTTTTAACTGTTCTTGTTTTTCAGTGCAATTGGTGGTGAAATTGAGCTGTGTCAATTGATCTACGTTTTAATTGAAATATTTCGTTATTTTTTTATTTTCTTTTGAAAACAAGAAAATGGAAAATGCGTTTATTTCACAGCTGCAAATGTGCAACGAACCGCTATGAATCCACCGGCTTCAGTGATTATTGCTCTCTTCACGTTGTCAAAATGACGCGTTTGCGAAAACACTGCTGTATTCGGAAGTGCCTGCGTATTACACATGGAATGCCAGTAGAAAATCATTTGAAGGACGCAAACGAGGAGAGCGAGTCGACGGACAACCTGGCATATTCAAATAAACTGCGATAGGCAGACATCCACCGTGCATCCCAATCAAGATAAATGCTTCTTTCTTCGCATGCTGTTGGAAAATGTGCCTGGATCAACGTCTTCCAGCAATTGAGATTTGTCATCGGCGTTACACATGCCACTTTCCGTAGTGCATGACAACCTCTGAATTAACTGGAGAACGATAGACGTATGGGATGTATGCATTAATGACGCGTCTAACACGTCACATTCAAATCAAAATCGTGCAATGTTTGCAATCATACTGACAACCGGCTCTCCTTCATCACCAACAAAGTTATGGAAGAAATATAAATTGCTCATGGCTGAAGATATTGTACGTCGAATACGCAAGGAAAATTCAAACACGAACATGGATTTTACAGCAGAAATCTACAATGAAGCGTTGATAATAATTGAAGATTTGTGCTTAGAAATCGCGAACAAAGTTCTCACTCAATTGGAAATGCCTTTACCGAATCGATCTGCTGCTATTTCGTTCGATATAGAATTGTGTGGTGAACAAAGCTACAACACGGGTGAACTGTTGTCGTATGTGCAATCAAATATTCCTAATCTAACGCTTAAGCGAAAAGGAATTTACAATCAAATAATTGAAACGGTCAATAACGAGCTTGAGAAATTTTCTTAGATGCGACAGGAAGAACTGGTAAAACCTTTCAATTTAGATTGATTCTGGCAGCATTTCGATCCCAAAATGGCATAGCCTTAGCTCTTGCATCGTCTGAATAGCTGCGACATTGCTACCAAGTGGAAGAATGCTAAATCGGCTTTGAAATTGCCATTGAACATGCAATTGATTGAAACTCCTGCTTGCAACATTTCCAAAGCATCCGGCACACGAACTTAACAATATTATTCAGTCTAATGATCAAAGCAAGGCAGTCACATATAAGTCCGTGGACACTGTTGAGGAAGCAGATGAAACGGTAAATTACCCAACATAATTTTTTAATTCACTCGATCTGCCAGGGATACCACCAGACGTAATGCAATTCAAAATCGGCGTGCCAATTATCATGTTGCGAAATATCAACCGGCCAAAACTTTGCAAAGCCACGCAGCTTGCAGTAAAAAATAATCAGCGATGTCGTAGAAGCAACAATCTTGGCAAGACCTTTCAAATGTGAAGATGTCCTCATTCCTCGCATTCCTATGATTCAAACAGATATGCCATTTCAATTTAAGAGTTTGTAATTTCCAATTCGATTGGCGTTTGAAATCACCATCAACTATGCTCAGGGCCAATTTTTAGAATTGTGCAGTTTATATTTAGACACGGATTGCTACTCACATGGACAATTATATGTTACGTTTTCTAGAGTCGGCAAACCAGACAATCTCTATATCTCCAAAGACAATGGAACAACAAAAAAATATTGTATACTGTGACGGTGTTCCCCCCCTTATATTTCTCCCACGCCAGCTGTCAGAGTCATATCCACTTTACCCGAGCTTTCTCTACGTTGCGGGCAACAATTTGATATATGTGGGAGCGTGTAGTGTTCTCGCGTTGGCGAGAAATTCGCAAAAGAAGAGTGTTTTGGCCTGTTGTTTAGGCCCTTTAGGACACCAATATGGCGCCGGTCTCTCCGTTCTCCCGCCAAAACTGTTTGACGTCAGTAGCACCAGATTGGTCATGGACAGTGATGTGGCACAGGGAGCCAATGAAAAACGCCCCTGGCAAGTATGAAGTCACGAGAGCAAGGGGGTCTGGAGATCGCGCCACTGTGGTGCCACCAGTTTGACACGAAATGTTCACAAGGTTGGACGTGCGTCCGTTGGTCCTGTCAGTTTGACAGTTGTACCCCGCTCCCGTGGATTTTACGCGTCACCCGTAATCTGCAAGTACACTGTCAGGTCTTCCTTCATTCCATGTATTGGACCGAAGAGGGAATCGACGGAATATTGAGCAACAAGTGCTCCAGGGACAGGTGCTTTGCAAGAAGAAGTGAAATCTGTGCAGTAACGTATGTGACGTCTGAGACAATTCACCCGTTTAGTGGCAACGAAGCGGCTTGGCCAATCCACCGGGAAGCAGCAGAAGAAGAAAACTAATTGGGAATCAGGACGACTCCAGCCGAGAATAGGACTGCAGACGTAGTTGCGAGGAGAAGTCGACAGCCAGGAGACCGACTCCAACCCTTCAAGAAGTTGTGGAGGAACACGGGCCTGCGGAGGACAGAGCACGGTGACGACGCATTTTTGGGATGTTGATTGGGTTCCTTGTGAGAGCATCAGTGTGTGTGTGGGGGCGTTCCCTACAACGAGTCGAGAGCCAGGACCAGGAGCTGCAATTCAACTCTCACCGGAGAGCGAGTCCACATCAGTGAGGTGGAAGTAGGTAATTCTAGTTTCCCTCCCAATTCCCCTTTAGTCACCTATATTTAGCCAGAGTATCTTCTATGTTGTGAGCAAGGCTCACCAATGTCTATGTCACGGTAGGACACAGTTGTGAAGAGTGAGACTGTACAGAGCTCTCACGGAATATATATGAGGTGTGTGAGTGCACCTGTGATTATTGAAGAGATTGCTGTGTTGTGGATGATTTCTTTCATGTGACATTAATATTATAGATTATGAATTATCGTGTATATTGCTGTAGAAATGATTAACTGAGCTTAAGACCAGTGCAGTGACTCATTGCGTTCTATTGCCATTATAGAAAATATTGTGTTGATTGCAAATATTGTGATTACTGTGAATTTAAATAAACAGGCACTTAACGCCAGGAAACAAGTACAGAAGCATTCTCACAGTGAGGGGGGCTGCCCAGCTGATAATGACTGCTTAATGCCAGGAAACAAGTACAGAAGCATTCTCATAGTGAGGGGGGCTGCCCAGCTGATAATGACAGGAGGGGGAGTGTTGCCCTCTTGATGAGTTCCAGTTTTATGAAGAGAGAGTGACTTACTGCCATGTACTTGTTGCTTTGCCCCGTTGATATATAGATATAATACCTTGAAGCATTTAAGTAAAATACAAAACTACCTTCGCATTTGTATTATCCCTCCATATCTTGTTGCTATAAGATTCGTACAAAGAGTGAGAGTAATAGAGACATATACCTGCCTGTCACCAGATTTAATGAGTGAGCTCTCAGCCACTGGTACCTCAATCCCACAATACCACTGATGCATTACTGGACACTGGAAACACCAGTTGGCGACCTTGCAGTTAGTAGTAGAGCCCTTGTCGGGGCGGGCACACGATTGGAAGAGAGCGAATCGTGTTCTCACTTGTCTCCTGGCTATAAGGCCGGCTGGGGAATGACTGGGATACTCTCCTGGCGAACAGTGGCGCCGTGATGATTGAGTGAAGACCCGCAGGGCTATGGTGAGTAACAGTTATCGCTAATACTGCTGGGTGGTGTCTGTAGAGAGAGAGAGACACCCCGTCGTTGGCGACCGTTGACAGGATATTAAGTACGGTCATTTGTACTTATACTTACTTACAACTAAGGTAAACCCCGACACTGGCGACTTTGCCAGGATTAAGTACTTAGGATATCTTGTATACTGTTGCTCACCCTCTATATCGACATTACCCCCGACATTGGCGACCTTGCCAGGATCACGATCGGGATAAGATCAGGATAATGATCAGGATAACGATCAAGATTACGGTTGCGATTGTGGTAATTGATAGTGGTAATAGGTATCAGGTTCAGGTTATCACTCATAGCACAAGATGGAGGATGAGAAGGTAGCAAGGTTCATTGACACAAGGGATGAGCAGGTGCTGGAGGATTGCACCAAGGCGCAGCTGCAGTTGGTAGCTGACCACTTTGGGATACAGTTGAGATCTTCCAAGGTGGGAGAGAGGAGGCTCGAGATTGTGGCTCAGCTCAGGGCACGAGATGAGGCTTTCAGGGAGGAACGGCCACAGACACCTACCAGTGCAGGAGAAAATTTGATCATTGGTGGAAGCAGTAGGGGATCCAGTGGCAGCAGGCGCAGCATTAAACTAGAGATGATGAAGCTGCAGCTGGAAGCACAGCTGAAGCGTGAAGAGGCACAGCTGCGCAGGGAAGAACGAGAGGCACAGCTGAAGCGGGAAGAACGAGAAGCACAGCTGAAGCGAGAAGAACGAGAAGCGAAAGCGCAGCCGAGACATGAGGAAAGAGAAGCACAGCTGAAGCGGGAAGAACGAGGAGCACAGATGAGGCGTAAAGAGCGAGAAGCAGAAGCACAGCTGAAGTGTGAAGAGGCACAGCTGAGACGAGAGGAGCGCGAGCTGGAAGCTAAGCTGAAGCAGCAAGAGGTTGAAGATTACAAAGAGGTTGAGCTGAAGCGAGCTGAACTAGGGCTAGCCCCACCTGCCCCTGAACCGCAGGAAGACCACCGAGTGAGAGAGCGAGATTTACCGGTCTTCGTGCCTAATGAAGCGGAGGGCTTCTTTGACCACTTCGAGAGGGTCGCTACCTTGAAGAAGTGGCCGAGAGCAGAGTGGGCGGAGCTGGTTCAGGGTAGGCTCACCGGTGAAGCTCGTGAAGCCTACAACATGCTTGACCTCAAGGATTGCACCAACTACGATGATGTGAAGAGAGCCATGCTCCACTCTTTCAAGCTGACACCAGAATGTTACAGGAAAAGATTCAGGGAATGTACCCGTTCGCCTGGAAAATCTTATGCAGAGACGGCGAGGGACATGGAGAGAAAATTCCTGAAGTGGCTGGAGTCTGAAGGAGCGAAATCAGCTGAAGATGTCAAGAGGCTGATGGTGAGGGAGAAGTTTATGTTCGTGCTCTCTCCTGAGATCAGGGTTAGAGTCAGGAGGCGGACATAAAGGACCTGAGGGCCGGGGCCGACAGAGCTGACATGCTGGAAGAACCCTTGCGACCATGCCAAGAAGGACAGAACCGACCGCCAGTATACTCCAGATATGGGAGAAGTTATAGAAGGACGGACAGATGGAGGACAGGAGCAAGTTCTTCAAAGTCCCACCTCTCGAGTGGAGACGGTAGAGGATCAAAGAGTGCTGATCCTCTACCGTCTGAGAGCCGGTCAAGAAGTCCCTAGCTGAGAGCTCAGTATCTGTTGCTGCGACGAGAGATGCTACGAAGGAGACAACGGAAGGTGTGAGGAAAACCGACAGAAGAAGAAGAAGGATCCGCTCCTACAACTGTGGAGGATTCGGACACGTCGTGCGGGAATGCAGACGCCTTAAACAGCGGGGGAACGTTGCTTTCGTGAGGGTAGAGGACCAGATGGCCGAGAGGGTGCGGGATGAACCCATACAGAGTGGGGAGAAAAGAGTTCACCCATTCGTGTGTGACGAGACCATAAGGATGGGGGAGGCAGACCCCATTCCTGTGAAGATATTGAGAGACACCTCAAGTACTGGCTGGTGAGTGGAACCCTGTTCCATGAGGGTTACGAGAGTACCAGTGTGGGGGTGGCTGTTGTGACTACTGTGGAAGGCCCAGTGAGGATGCCCCTGCACCAGGTGACTCTGAATTCTGATTATGGCTGCCAGACCCTAGGGTAGGGGTCTGCGCATCAATGCCCAAGATGGAGACACAAGTCATCCATTTAAAATGACGCATGTGGAGGATGTGTCCTCCCTAATTTAGTGAAGGGCGAGGAGTGCTTGGAGCACTATATCGAGAAAGGCGGAGTGCTAGACACCTGTGGGAACGAGAAGGGAGTCGCCGAGGTTGTGTTCCCTGTGTGCGCTGTGATCCCTCCCAAGGCGGTGCGATGGGCACGAAGGGAGTGGATCTGATGGGGTTGAAGAGGAGACGTCCGACAGCCTGGGAGTGGATCACCTCTTCGTGGAACCTGGAGAACAAGTGGAGGGCGAAGGCAGCCTGGATGATGACTTACAGGTGACCCTCACCAGTACTCTTGGAGTGGACCGCACTCATCTGGGGGAGTTGCAGCAGATAGAGTTCCCCGAATTGATTCATGAGGCCAAAGGAGGACGTGTTGGTCCTGAGAGGGCCACTCATTTTCATATACAGGACGGAATGCTGATGAGACAGTGGAGGCCTGTGAGGATGGAGGCCGGAGAAGAATCTCTAGGTACGAGGCACCAGGTAGTGTTGCCGGCACAGTGCAGAGCGGCAGTGCTGGATCTGTCGCACTCTGTGGACTCTGCAGGTCACCTAGGGGTGACCAAGACGTTGCGTAAGATCAGGGACCATTTCTACTGGCCAGGTATGGACGCCGATGTGAGGCGTTACTGTAAGACTTGCTTACCTTGCCAGAGGGCAGGGAAGAGCCAACCCGCGATACCAAAGGCCCCGTTAGTCCCTGTTCCTGCATTTGGGCCTGCGTTTGAACGTCTGTTGGTCGACGGGGTTGGACCGTTGCCACGGACGAAGAAAGGAAATACCTACCTGATGACCATCATGTGTGTGTCGACAAGATTTCCGGAAGCTGTCCCGATGCGACGTTTGACGTCGAAAAGTGTATCCGGGCAGTTACAGCGATTTTTCTCTTGGATGGGAATGCCCAGGGAAATCCAGACGGACTGTGGAAGTGTGTTCCAGTCCAAATGGTTCAGACAGACTGTGACAAATTGGGGAGTGACTCAGATTCGGTCGTCGCCCTACCGACCGCAGTCGCAAGGTGCGATCGAAAAGTTTCACTCCACCCTGAAGACCGTTCAGAGAGTGTTCTGTGCAGAGCAGGGAGCCGAGTGGGATGAGGCAGTGTACCTTGCGTTGTTTGCCATATGTAACGCAGTGGTAGAATCGTTAGGTTTCTCACCGTTCCAGCTGGTATCTGGACATGAGGTACGGAGTCCTCTGTCCATGCTGAAAGAACAATGGGCACCAGGAGTGACCGTGGGAACGGTCAACGAGTACGTTCAAAAGTGCAAGGAGCGTCTCACTTTGGCAAAGGAACTAGCAGGAAAACATCTGAAGGAGGCGCAGCGTAAGATGTCAGAATGGTATGACAAGAAAGCTACGCCAAGAGAGTTCCAGGTTGGGTCCCAGGTTATGGTGTTGCTGCCAGGGAAGAGTTGAGTGACCGAGTCACGATTCAAGGGACCGTACAAGGTGCTACGGCGGTTGGGTCCTGTAACCTATGAAATCGGTAAGCCGGATAGACCCCGTAAGACACAGGTGTGTCATGTTGACCGCCTGAAGCTTTTCTTCCCTGAGGAAGGAGGAGCCGCTGAGCAGGACGGAACGATGACTCGAGATCCCCAGCAGAAAATGCTTTTGTGCATGCAGGTGGACCAGGAACTTCCAGAGGAGGAAGGAAAGTGCTCCAGGGTGGACTGCACCCATCTCACCGATTCGGAGAGTTTGGCGAAGATCGAGGACAAGTTACAACACCTGGAAGGACAACAGAGCGTGGACCTGACGAACCTGTTGAGAGAAAATGCCTCTCTCTTTACCGACGTACCCCGACGACACAAGAGTACAACGCATGAGGCAGAGGTGAGGAACGCCAGGCCCATCAAACAGAGCGCTTATAGGGTCAGCCCAGAGAAGTGAGAATTGATGAGGAAGAAGATACGATGGAAGTGGGGAGAGGCCTGCCAGGAGTCTTTTGAGAAGACGAAGAACCTGTTGATGGAGGCCCCAGTATTAATATCCCCCGATTTTTCAGACAGATTCATCGTGTACGTGGATGCCAGTGACGTTGGGATAGGAGCCATGTTGGCCCAAGAAAGGATTGAGGTACATAGGCCAGTAGCATTCTACTCCAAGAAATTTGTGAAGTACCAGTGTGTCTATAGTACCGTCGAGAAGGAGGCTTTGCCTGTAGTAATGGCCCTGAAGCACTTCGACGTGTGCGTGGGAGGAGGGGCGAGACCTGTTCTTGTATTTACAGATCACAACCCTCTGACCTTTTTGTACACGATGAGGAACTCCAACCAGCGGTTGACGAGGTGGGCATTACTACTGCAGGAGTACTGGCTGGACATCAAGCACATCAGAGGGAAGGACAAAGTGGTAGCGGATGCACTGTCCCGTGTACACTAAACCGATATGACTCTTATTTTAAGGGGAGGGGTATGTAACGGTGTTCCCCACTTATATTTCTCCCACGCCAGATGTAAGAGTCATATCCACTTTACCTGAGCGTTCTCTACGTTGTGGGCAACAATTTGATATATGTAGGAGTGTGTACCCTGGAAACACAAACCGAAACTGTCTCTATTTTCCGCTTGTTACAACTTGTAATAAAGTTCTTACATCTTGGCTTAACGTGTTTATGACGTATTAGAACGTTGTTACAACTTGCTATATTGGTTGTTATAACTGGTTAGGTGGTGTTAAAACTTGTTCGAACGTTGTACCAACGTCGTAGTTTCGGTGTGTGTTTGGCGGGTAGTGGTCTCGCGTTGGCGAGAAATTCACAAGAGTGTTTTGGCCTCTTGTTTAGGCCCTTTAGGACGCCAATATGGCGCCGGTCTCTCCGTTCTCCCGCCAAAACTGTACGACGTCAGTGGCACCAGATTGGTCACGGACAGTGATGTGGCAAAGGGAGCCAATGAAAAACGCCCCTGGCAAGTATGACATCACGAGAGCAAGGGGGTCTGGAGATCGCGCCTCTGTGGTGCCACCAGTTTGACACGACACGTTGATGAGGTCGGACGTGCGTCTGTTGGTCCTGTCAGTTTGACAGTTGTACCCCGCTCCCGTGGATTTTACGTGTCACCTGTAGTCTGCAAGTACACTGTGAGGTCTTCCTTCATTCCATGTGTTGGACCAAAGAAGGAATCGACGGAATATTGAGCAACAAGTGCTCCAGGAACAGGTGCTTTGCAAGAAGTGAAGTCTGTGCAGTGACGTATGTGACGTCTGAGACAGTTAACCCGTTTAGTGAAGATGAAGCAGCTGGGCCAATCCACCGGGAAGCAGCAGAAAAAGAAAACTACTTGGGAATCAGGACGACTCCAGCCAAGAGTAGGACTGCAGACATAGTTGCGAGGAGAAGTCGATGGCCAGGAGACCGACTCCAACCCTTCAAGAAGTTGTGGAGGAGCACGGGCCTGCAGAGGACAGAACACGGTGATGACGCGTTTTTGGGATGTTTATTGGGTTCCTGGTGAGAGCATCAGTGTGTGTGTGGGGGCGTTCCCTACAACAAGTCGAGGGCCGGGACCAGGAGCTGCAATTCAACTCTCACCAGAAGGCGAGTCCACATCAGTGAGGTGGAAGTAGGTGATTCTAGTTTCCCTCCCAATTCCCCTTTAGTCTGCTATATTTAGCCAGAGTATCTTCTATGTCGTGAGCAAGGCTCACCAATGTCTATGTCACGGTAGGACACAGTTGTGAGGAGTGAGGCTGTTGAGAACTCTCACGGAATATATATGAGGTGTGTGAGTGCACCTGTGATTATTGAAGAGATTGCTGTGTCGTGGATGATTTTTTTTATGTGACATTAATATTATAGATTATGCCAGAGAATATATATATATATATATATATATATATATCGTATATAGTAGCCATATACGCACTACTGAGCCTACTATGCAAGGCCCAACAATTTGCCTAATAAGCCAAGTTTTCATGAATAAATTGTTTTACGACTACCTAACCTACCTAACCTAACCTAACCTAACTTTTTCGGCTACATAACCTAACCAAACCTATAAAGATAGTTAGGTTAGGTTAGGTAGGGTTGGTTAGGTTCGGTCATATAACTACGTTAATTTTAACTCCAATAAAAAAGTTGACCTCATACATAACGAAATGGGTAGCTTTACCATTTCATAAGAAAAAATTAGAGAAAATATATTAATTCGTGAAAACTTGGCCTATTAGGCAAATCGGGCCTTGCATAGTAGGCTCAGAAGTGCGTTCTGGCTACTAGGTACGACATATATATATATATATATATATATATATATATATATATATATATATATATATATATATATATATATATATATATATATATATATATAAGTGTACCAGTTATTGGTGGTAGGCGGTGTGCCCAGTATTATCTTATTATTATTGATATTGATGAAATGATCTATATATATATATATATATATATATATATATATATATATATATATATATATAATATATATATATATATATATATATATATATATATATTATATTATATATATATATGCTGGAGTGTTGAACAACATTTTCATGTGTACAATGATTTATTGTGTTATCCCCTTCTAAAGAAATTACTGAGTCTAAGGCCAGTACCGTAATTTATTGCAATTATTATCATTATTACGATGTACCGTGCATACGTCTTTAAGTGAATTAGTGTATAATGCTGTAGAAATGATTAACTGAGCTTAAGACCAGTGCAGTGACTCATTGCATTCTATTGCCATTATAGAAAATATTGTGTTGATTGCCAATATTGTGATTACTGTGAATTTAAATAAACAGGCGCTCAACGCCAGGAAACAAGTACAGAAGCATTGTCACAGTGAGGGGCTGCCCGCTGATAATGACTGCTTAACGCCAGGGAAAAAGTACAGAATCATTCTCATAGTGAGGGGGGCTGCCCAGCTGATAATGACAGGAGGGGGAGTGTTGCCCTCTTGATGAGTTCCAGTTTATGAAGAGAGAGTGACTTACTGCTGCATGTACTTGTTGCTTTGCCCGTTGATATATAGATATAATACCTTGAAACTTTTAAGTAAAATACAAAACTACCTTCGCATTTGTATTATCCCTCCATATCTTGTTGCTATAAGATTCGTACAAAGAGTGAGAGTAATACAGACATATACCTGCCTGTCACCAGA
>WNGS01143385.1:0-10239 GCA_020271785.1 Procambarus virginalis
ACTTTAAATGCTAAAAAGTGTCATTTTGGCCAAGGCACAGTGACGTACCTCGGTTATGAAGTGGGCCAAGGAAAAGTGTTACCTCGACAAGACAAAATTAGTGCTATTCTGGACTATCCAGTGCTCAGGTCTAAAAAGGACATTCAACGATTTATCGGTATGTGTGCGTACTACCGACGCTTTTGTCAGAACTTTTCCAGTGTGGCCACTCCTCTCACAGATTTGTTGCGGAAGGCCGTTAAATTTAAGTGGTCATCGGACTGTGCAGAGGCATTTAAAAACTTGAAATTGATCTTAGCTTCCGCCCCAGTGCTTGCTAGTCCAAGGTTCGACCGTCCGTTTAAAATTCAAGTGGACGCGTCTGACTCGGGTGCTGGTGCAGTGTTGTTGCAAACTGGGGATGATAAAGTGGAACACCCAGTATATTATTACTCTGTGAAATTTGACAAGGCGCAGCGCAATTATTCGGTGATAGAAAAAGAGGCGTTGGTGCTTGTGCTAACTTGCAAAAAGTTCGAAGTGTACCTCACAGGTAATATAGTGGAAGTGTACACGGACCATAACCCATTAGTTTTCATGAATCAGATGAAGCAGAAAAATAAGCGCATCCTCAGGTGGGCATTGTACCTACAGGACTTTAATCTATCTATTATCCACCTACCGGGCCGGCTCAACGTGATAGCCGACGCTCTGTCCCGCTTGCCTGAGTAACATTCATCTGAGCCGCAGGAAGCCATACCAAATGTCATGCTTTAGTTATTTTTTTTTTTTAGGTTCTCCTGTGACATTAAATATCCCGTGTCCAATTTATTTACTTCCTTTTTTTTTTTTTTTTTTTGTATGTTGTTTCTTTCAGAGAATTCCCTTGTAATTTTTTTTGACAGAAATTGTTGTTTGGTTTATTTTCTATTATGTCATGGATGTCCATTTTATTCTGTATACTCTTACAAAAAAATATGACTACTATTCTAGTAGTCACATTTTTTTTCTCTGAAGGGGGGAGGAGTGTTACGACTCTGGGTTCTTTAGATGGAAACCAGAGGTCAAAATTGAGCTTATTAACGACAATATGGCAGGGCACGCATAGAGAGAGTTAGCTGTTTGTAATCATCCCTGCCAGAAGTACGATTATTTGTGTGGCTCACAAAGCATGTAGACTCTTAAACTTGTTGTGGATTAAGTAACATTGTTATAAGTTTAACTACCCGTAGAGTGAGGAAAGTAGCAATATGAGGCATAAGGGGAAGATGTTTTAATGTGTATAGCTGTATGATCAATTGGGCTCTTCCCGGCACCACACACGCATGCGGGAGGGCTCGAGACTGGGACGGTCTTCTCTGCTGGCTGCTGAGCTGTTCGGACGCGCTCTCCTCCTTCCTCTTAATTCTTTATTTCTGTGACTTAGTTGGTTAAGTACTCCATTACTCAGTTTGTATATGTCTGGCATACCTATCGTTCTATGTGTAGAGTAGTATACCTGGGGTGTAGTAAGTGTTATTTAAGTTTATCGTACCTGTTATGCTAACAGGGGTCCAAGTGTACCACGTGGTCCCCTACCCTAGGCTGACTCTAGTGTGTTATAGTAGAGCTTTACCCTAGCTTGCTTTCAGTGTAAAACCTTGTATCCTGCCTATGTGGACCAAGGCTTTTAACGTAAGATTGTGTGGTAAAGTTAGTATTAAACTGTTATTGGTGTGATTGTGTATGGGGGGTGTTAAGGGGGTTAATAAATAAGTAAGTTTGAACAGAGTATCCCTTATTCCTGTGTGGGAGTTCAATAATCATTTCCTAGACTAACCGGGTTTAGTAGCAAGCATTTATTACTGTGGATAGATTATTTTGGGGGCCGGGCCTTTTGATTCTCCCATTTCTTGATACCTCTATTCTACTTACCCTTACCCCTTAATAGTACCAGTTCCCCATAGCAAGTCCCACACTTTATTTTATAACACCAATATAATTTCATTATGAAATAAGTAAATAAGTAACATCAAAGGAAGACGACGGTCCAAGCGTCAATGTTGTGGAGCGACTTATCCAAGATATATCGTTGTTTGGAAAGTGTTTGTTGGCATATCCAGTTGTCGCACTTCTTAGTTTAGTTCATTTATTATATACCCCATACCCATCTTGTGGGCGGTAGTGGAAAGGGTTACAGAGGCACATAATGGGCTCAGGGACGGAGCCCCACAATTCATTTAGCTAAGCAAGTTACATTCTGATCGGGAAGAAAACAAACCAGGAGTGGGGGGACCTTAATTTATTAACTAATGTTTACAGAGCAATTGCTGTACCACAATATCCAAGTAGGCGTGTAACATGGCTGAGTAGCATGCCAGTACTGCAAAGATGCTCTAAAGGAAATAAGTCATAGGACATTAAATTAACTAATGTTTACAGAGCAATTGCTGTACCACAATATCCAAGTAGGCGTGTAACATGGCTGAGTAGCATGCCAGTACTGCAAAGATGCTCTAAAGGAAATAAGTCATAGGACATTAACCGTGTCTAGTGCCAGCTAGCCGAAGCAATGTTGCAGTACTCGCAATCAGCTTAAAGCTATAATTAAAACAATGCCAGAGATAATTGAGTAGCACAGCCAGTACAGTATGTATAAAATATATTCTGTATACACAGAGGGCATAGAATAGTTACTAGTTTCCAGGGGTAACGATATGCTAGTGCCTAGTACATGTAAAGTCTGCAACCCCAAACTTGCACACAAGTGAGCACTTGACATATGGTAAGTAGCGCAACTGCTGTACCACAATATAAGAGAAGGCATGTAACATGTCTGAGTAGAATGCCAGTACTGCAAAGATGCAACAAAGGGAATAAGTCATAGGACATTAACCGTGCCTAGTGGCAGCTAGCCGAAGCAATGTTGCAGTACTCGCAATCAGCTTAATGCTATAATTAACAACAATGCCAGAGATAATTGAGTGGCACAGCCAGTACATTATGTAGAAATATATTCTGTATACACAGAGGGCATAGAATAGTTAATAATTTCCAGGGGTAATGATATGCTAGTGCCCAGTACATGTAAAGTCTGCAACCCCAAACTTGCACTACAAGTGAGCACTTGACATATGGTAAGTAGCTGCGGGCAGCCCTAGACTTGGGGATCCGGCGCAGCACCCCCACTCCGCAGGCCAGCGAAGCCGGTCCCCCAGTTACAATCTTGATGAGCTAGTTACAAAATTCAATATAAGTCGTCACATCAACAATGGGTACGAGATCGACCTCAAGTACAGGTTCTAAATTAAGCAACTGACATGTGAAGAGCTAGTGTCAAAATTTATATGTTTGTCCTGCACACCGCCCCCCCATCCAGTGGGCAGCGGTGGATAGGTTACAATCACTCAGTTACTACCTACAGTTAGCAAACTGGGGATATTTGGCTAAAATTTCTGGTAGCAGATCATTTTGAATAAAATATTTACACATCGCTGGAACATTGGTTATAGAATTGTCTCTAAATTCACGTATCTTTTCTTTGCACAAATTATCACAAATTTAAATTATAATGTTAACAAGTAGAATACGTATTTTTAATAAAATCTAACATAACTAGCCAGAAAACATTTAACATTTATTAAAAAATATATGTTTGAAAGTTAAATCGACTTCATAGGACAATAGTTTGTTATATATACTCGTTATTCGTTGACATGCGTTCGCTACTTAAACTACCTTGTACTGTACTTATGTAAAATCTCCCATGTCTCTTCACTCATCTCACCGAACCCTACAGGCTCTGTGATATATTGTTTAATTAAGATTCACAAATAAAGCTTATAATTGTATATGTTATCAAAAAGGCAGAGCTTAGTTTAGTTCATTTATTATGCACCCCATACCCATCCTATGGGTGATAGTGGAGTGTTACAGAGGCACATAATGGGCTCAGGGAATGGGCCCCACAATTCATATAGCCAAGCAAGTTATAATTTTGATAAGCTAGTTACAAAAGTCAATGCACATTGTCACATCAACAATGGGCTCGAGACCGACCACAAGTACAGTTTATAATTTAAGCAACTGACATATATGGAGGGCTATAGTGTCACAATTGATATGTTTATCCTACACATAACCCCCTCTCCCCCCATCCAATGGGCAGCGGTGGATAGGTTACAATCAAGTCGTTTTTTGCGTTTTATTCAGAGATTAGATCTTATTGGGTGAGGAAAGATATTCATATTTTAAAGAAGGCTTCTTGGCTGATGCTCTCAATTGATGGAAAATATACAACCTTTTGAAAATCAATGTTAGTTTGATCTAGATATTGTAATTAACGAAAGTATTTATGTCATCACAAAGGTAGAAATATAGGCTACATTTAAAATCCTTTGTCATAAATATAACTCAAGTGAAAACGAAGATATATGCGTTTTGATAGTTACTTGATGGCTAGTTCTGAGAGTGTGAAGCCCTGCACACCAGCCAATAAATTGTATAATTAGTTTCCATATATTTTAATTAATCTTAAAAATCTATGTCAGAAGAAAGGAAGATGTAGCCGTTAATGTGACACCATTTAAAAATAAATATCTCTTAAGTTAAATAAATAATACCACCTTATCGCCGGTGTCCGGACACATGAAAACTACCTAGGTATCAGTATCCAGCCAGGCGGGGATCACAGGCTGCACAATACTGATAAATTATGTAATGCTGCACTACTTGTGGTCGATCTCGAACCCAATTATGATGTGACAACTTATAGTGAATTTTGTAACTAGCTCATCAAGATTGTAACTTGCTCAGCTAAATGAATTGTGGGGTTCGGTCCATTCATTTTCTTTCTTTATTATGCACCCCATAATACCCATCCCGTGGGCGGTGGTGTAAAGGATTACAGAGGCACATAATCGGTTCAGGAACTGAACCCTCTAGTTCGTTTAGCTAAGCAAATAACAATCTTTTGACGCTAGTTACAAAATTATTAATGTACACATACTTATGCATACATGTACATATACATACGTATACAAATATACATACACATGCATATTTAATCACCCACACAAATACACACAAGGAGGAAAACAGCAGTGAAAGAACAAGTGATGAAGCTGCGAAAAGCGGAGAACAGTCCATACCTAGTTAAACACAAGACAAAGTTAGAGAAGATTCAGCGGTATGCCACCAGGCTCGTCCCGGAACTGAGAGGATTGAGCTACGAGGAAAGGCTAAAGGAGCTGAACCTCACATCCCTGGAAAACAGAAGAGTAAGGGGAGACATGATAACCACCTACAAAATTCTCAGGGGAATTGACAGGGCGAACAAAGAGAAACTCTTCACCACGGGTGGGACACGAACAAGGGGACACAGGTCGAAACTTAGTACCCAGATGAGCCACAGAGACGTTAGAAAAAATTTTTTCAGTGTCAGAGTAGTTAATAAATGGAATGCATTAGGCAGTGATGTGGTGGAGGCTGACTCCATACACAGTTTCAAGTGTAGATATGATAGAGCCCAGTAGGCTCAGGAATCTGTACACCTGTTGATTGACAGTTGAGAGGCGGGACCAAAGAGCCAAACCTCAACCCCCGCAAGCACAATTAGGTGAGTACAATTAGGTGAGTACACATCAGTAATCTTTTGTGTCACAAGTGATTCAACAAGAGGCTCACAACAGTCACTATACAAGGCACTTTACATCTATGAGGAGTCGCACAGTTACTAGTCTTGCTCCACACCAACCCAACTGGGCGGCAGCTTTACAGTCATGTGCTGCACACCCACCCAACTGGGCGGCAGCATTACAGTCATGTGCTGCACACCCACCTGTGGTGTCTGTGTATAGCTGAGATAGTCTTGGTAGTAAGGTTGATGTAAAGTCATTCCTGGTTACTGACTTTAATAATAATAAACGATTACATGACTATGGCTCCCAAGCTTGGCAGGCGTCCTGTGTGCTCTTTACCTTTCTCTCCTCTAGTCGCGTCCAGCCGCCGCACATAGAAAACGGATGGTACCATTTTCTGTGAACATGACATCCCTCATTTTCTTTAAAAAGAATGAATACAGGATGTATACCATGCTTGTAGCACAAAGCAAAGTTATTGACACAAAGTAGTTATTAACATATCAAGAGATATTGCATACATTTAACATTAATTAAACACACAAAGAATTTAAACAATCTTTACCACAAAGGATTTCAATGTTAAAAATACATATGCAATGTTAAACAAACATGAAAGAAACTGTAATACAAAGTTACAAAATATTGAATTAGAGATCTGCATTATTCAAACAATATTAAATTTAGTTCAGCATAACAAGTAAATACTTTGCATTACATAGGAACACAATTAATCATCATATCGTGTAGGGCGTTTAACATGACGTTTTGGACGAGAGTCCCCAAGCACAAGAACATCCCTCGATGAATTGTTTATCGAGTTATAACTCATTTTTTCTTTTTCTTTTGCACGACTTTGCACTTCATCATTTTCTACACTATTTGGAATCACTTTGAAATAAGCCATATTACGTGTTATACTATGATCTCTATTACTCGCTGTTACCATAGTTCCTTTCACACTAATCACTTTATATGGTTTTGTATCATACGGCATATCTAGCTTTCCCTCTTTTTTCTTTTTAACGAGAACAGTATCTCCAACCTTTATGAATTGTTCCTTTGCACGTTGATCATGAGCAATTTTCATTTTGCCCTTCGCTAGTGCATCCTTCTGAGCGAGACGTTTATCCGTTACCTTGGCTGGCATGACAGGTAGTGCGATTCTCATAGGACGTCCAAATAAAAGTTCGCCAGGCGACTTGCCCAGTGTTCCATGCGGTGTTGCACGGTAGTTCCTGAGAAAAGCATACATAGCTTGTTTCCAGGATCGTCCTTCGGCATGAGCACAGCGTACAGCTTTCATGAGAGGTTGCATGAATCTCTCGACTTCTCCATTTGCTTGAGGATGTAGTGGCATCACACGGCGGTGTTTGAATCCAATATGCTCAGCAAAGTTGACAAAGTCTTGTCCATTAAATGGCGGTCCATTGTCCGTCTTGACAACTTCAGGAATGCCAAAGTTTGAAAAGATCTTGTCGAGTTTCGGGATGACAGCCTTTGCAGATGTGGAAGTGATGATTTCTACTTCTGGATAACGTGAGTGATCATCAATGACTACCATCAAGTACTCTCCAGTTGGTAGCGGTCCACAGAAGTCCATCGATACTTCCATCCATGGTGCAGCAGGTAGTGGTGAAGGTTGTAGAGGTGTTGGTCTTGAAGTATCCACTGCAGCTTGGCAAGGGACACAGGCATCATGTCCTTAGCTTGACGATCAATGCCAGGAAACCACACCTTTTCTCGTAGCAGCTGTTTGGTCCTTACAAGACCTTGGTGTCCTTGATGTGCAAGCTTCAGAGCACGTTGCTGGAGAACAGCTGGAATGACGATACGAGTACCTCGCAGCACGGTGTCGCGTTGTTGCGTAACACTTAATTCTGTCTGGATGCGTTCAAGTGCTTTGAATGCATCTTGGTCAACTCCTGAGGGTGGGATGCGTGGAAACTTTTTCTTAGTCAATGCATCCACTGTTGCTTGCAGAGTTGGGTCCTCTAGGGTTGCAGTACGTATTTCATCAAGAGTGAGAGCCTTAGGGACTGCATCACAGGTTACAGAGTGTACATATTCCTCGGCAACTTGCTGATGCTTGGTGATGGTGAAACTGTTGGCAGGATGTCGACTGATGTAATCAGCGGGATTGCCTGCACCTGGCTTGTATTTCACCGTAAAGTTGTATGGTTGCAGACGAAGAGCCCATCTCTCAATGCGAGCTGGTGGTTTGGACTTTGGATTATTGAAGATGGTCTCCAACGGTTTGTGGTCAGTGACTATCGTGGTAAAGGGTGCACCAAGCAGATACACATTGAAGTGTTCACAGCCCCATACAAGAGCAAGAGCTTCCTTCTCTGTCTGACTGTATCGTTGCTCAACATCTGTGAGAGAACGGCTGGCATAGGCAATTACTACTCTTGAATCTGGTTGACCAGGTTTGTGTTGGGCTAACACAGCACCTAAACCAACAGGACTAGCATCCACCGTTAACTCAGTGTCCATTGATGGATCAAAGTATGCAGCAGTCGCATTTTCTACTAGTGCATCTTTCACAGCATCAAATGCATTTTGCTCGACATCGCTCCAGTACCATGATGCATTTTTCTTCAGGAGCTCACGTAGAGGCTTCGTAATGGTAGCAAAATCTGGAATGAAGCGAGAACAGTAGTTTGCCATTCCCAGAAAACTATGTACTTCAGTGGATGTTGAAGGAGGTGCAGCATTCTTGATATCTGCAACTTTCTTAGGATCTGGAGATAGACCTTTGTCACTAAGTACATGTCCAAAGAATTCAATTTTATGTTTATTGAACTCACACTTTGCTCGGCTTAGCGTCAAATTCTTTTCTCGTAAGCGTTGCAATGTTGCACGAAGAGCTTTGTCGTGTTCAGCTTGGGTACGGCCATAAACAATGATGTCATCAGACATGTTGTCAGCATTAGGTATATCTTGCAATACCTGGCTGATGATGTGCTGGAATACCTCAGCAGCACTGTTAATACCAAAACTCAGGCGCTTGTACCTATACAGACCTCGATGTGTCGTAAACGTTGTGATGAATCGACTCTCATCATCAAGTTCAAGCTGATGATAGCCCTTGTTTAAATCTAACTTGCTAAATACAGTTGCACCATTCAAGCGGTAAATCATATCATCTACAGTGGGTGTAGGATGGCGTTCACGCATTATTGCCTTGTTGGGAACACGCATGTCTACACAAATGCGTATCTCATCTGGATTCTTCGGCTTTGGTGGAGTGACAATTGGGCTTACCCATGGTGTTGGGCCTGTTACCGGTTCAATGATATCTAGTTCTATCAGCCTATCCAGTTCGGCATCGACTTTCTTGCGAGTATGGAATGGTTGTCGGCGATGTGGTTGGGCAACTGGAATTACATCTGGGTTGATATGCAGATGTACCTTGCTATCAGTATAACAACCTATGGATTTAAACCGATCAGAAAATTCAGCAACAATAGCATCAACATTGTTTGCAGATTCCACTGCTACAGCATTAGAAAGCTGAAGTAGCCCCAATTTGGTTGAAGTCTTGTAACTGAGTAAAGACTCCTTTGCATTCCTAACAACATGGAATGTAGTAATGAGCATTGCATTCTTTGACTTAATCTCTGCAGTGAAAGTTCCAATCACTGGTAAGGCTACCTTTGAAGCATAGGCAGTGGCTTTACCATTATATTTTTCAAGCTTTGGTAACTGTTTTTTAAATTTTTCATAGTGGCACTCAGCAATGGTGTCAATGTTTGATCCAGTGTCAATGAGAATTTTGAGACAAATGCCAGCAATGTATACTATAGTCTCTGGGCTTTTTGGAAGATCATTCCATTTTGTGATTGATTGTACTCCATAAATATAATCACATTCACTGTCATCTGAGACTGGTTGTAATGAAATGTTGTCTTGTATATTATTAACATTCTTGATTTGAGGTGCAATATTGTGTTTGCCACCTCGACTCCTATGACTTGATCCTCGTACATTGCTTTTATTTATTGATTGTGGTTTCTTTAGTGCGGAACGACACATAGCACCAAAATGACCTAGTTTTCTACACTCATAGCACTTCTTACCTTGTGCAGGACAAACATTATCTTGGTGTGGGTAGTCTCCTCCACAATTGTAACATTTATTGTTGACAACCTCTGATGTGAGTCGTTGTGACTGCTTGAGTCTTGTTCCATGACTCCAGTTGTGATGTGGTTCTCGGCTCAATTTAATGTTAGGTTTGGCATGATATCTTCTATGATCATGGTGTCCTCCCTGAACCTTACATACTTCATGGCTGTTAGTAACAGTGGCAGAACCGTTGTTGGCACTGCACTCCATGGCACGAGCATCACGTGCAGCATCTTCCATTCGACGAGCCATATCCAGTATCTTGGTAAGAGAACTTTCATCATCAACAAGTTCTAGAGCTCTTCGACGAAGACGTGTAGATGTGCATGTTTCAATTATTTGCTGTTTGATTTCGTTGTCAACATCAGCAAACTCACAGTGGGCTGCTAAACCCTGCAGACGTGTATGGCATTGATCAACAGTTTCATTAGAGAGTTGTTTTGCTCTCCTGAAATGCATAATTTCCATAGCAGTATTTTGCCTTGGTTTGAAATGCTCAGTTAATTTGGCCTTG
>WNGS01143401.1:0-11001 GCA_020271785.1 Procambarus virginalis
TCAAGAGAGATTGAGCCTGCTCTTCCCTTCAATCGTCACGTTTAAAGCTACATTCAAGATACGTTCAGCAGTAGCAAAACGTTTGTCAAGGGACAAGCCACACGCACCTGCATCCCCCCCCCCCACACTCCTCACCGGCTCAGCGCGACACTTCAACGAGCTAACGACCAGTCTTCACCTGCCTGCATTTCGATTGGTTGGTCGAGACCACACCACTCCTGCTCGCACCACGCACGCCACTACCAAGTCAACGTCTAGGTCGGCCAGCAGTTCCTCCTCAGAATATTCTCGTGCTCTAAGCTGTGAACAACTAACTGATATACATTGTGTATCAAGTAGAGGTTCTTAGCTTGCGCTAATATTCTCAGCACCACTTATTATCTTTGCATTCTTGTTAACGTAACCAGTCACTTAATCATTTTTGTTATACGTTTTTTTTCACTTGTTATTTTGCACTATTCAATGCCAAGGGATTGTCTTTATTTAAATTTGTTTTCTAGAGTAATTAAATTTCATTGTTTATACTTTGTGTTTTGTGTGTCTTCCCTTACCTTACCACAAACAGGCAAGCAGTCTTCTTTTTTTTGTATATGTGACCTGGCTTTGACACCTGCCATTGGAGGACTGCCGAACATCCATACTCCACTACTTTACCGTCACATATACTTGGGGGCCTGTCCAGGAGCTTCACTCAGGTACTGGTAATTTGTGGTAAGCGTACTTGGCTTTAATACCCTTGCTTTTCACTATTTCAATAATCAATTTATTATTCATATGGTGCTGTGTGTATTGTGCATTCCGGGAGTAGCATATGGTGAGTGTGAGACAACTTTGGATTACGTGGTGACTGTAGGCCTCAGTCATACTCTTAATTGGTCGTCTCTCCCTCCGTGTTATTACCCGTGTTTACCACCTTTTGTCCCTAGGATATTTCTCATATTTTCGGCAGATCATCATATTGGTACCCTGGTACTGTGGTCTGTCTCCGGTCAATAGCACCTAATTTCTGCAATCCGACTCTAGGAGGATAAAGAGGGCCATAGTTCCTCTAGCACGGACTTTATTGACGAGTTGGGACCTCGGCAATAGTTCTCGTCACCAGTTGACACTCGCACCCCTACACGTCGGTCAGAAATGATGATATTTACTTAGGTAGGGAATTAGCTTTCTTTTTTCAGAGCACAAAGTTCGCTAATTCTGTAAGTATCATATTTCATTTCAGTGGGAAAAACTTGCTTTATGTCCTATAGAGACTCGGCAAGGTATGCCTACATTCTTGGACTACCTAATTCACTCTTGGAACAATTAAATGTTTCATTTGTTTTAGAAACTCAGTTTCACTAATTAGTAGGATTTTCTTGCCCTTATCTCCCACAGTGAGTACCGGGTACAAGATTTCCTGCGATCTTGATTTATTAATCATTACCATCTTGAATTAACATTAATTGTTAACAATTCCACAGGATAGGTACCAGTTGCCACGTTGTCCTGTTTCTGACATTCACCATATCACCACAGTATATTCGTTTCACATTTATTTGCTAATTTCACCATGTTTCGTCTCCAAGCTTTCCGTACAGATCCAGCAGGTGAAATAGGGAACTTAAGTCGTGCCAAGAGGACCGAATTACAAACTCTTGCACATGAGTATCACCTAGATGTTCCCATGGAGCCAACAAGAATGAAGTACATAACTACTCTTAGATCACTTTTTAGATGAAGGGATAATAGACTCTGACACTCACGAACATTACACTATTGCAGATAAACATGATTTGGCCACTATGAAACTTAAACTCGAACTTGCCAGATCAGCGGGAGGGAGCAGCACAAAAGGAAGCAGCTGCCATCAAGGAAACGAGAGGCCGCATACTCAAGAACAACAGGAAAGAGAGATCCACCTCAAGGAAACGAGAGGCGCCCTGAGGAAAGAAGAAGTGATAGAGAGTTGGCCCATTCAAAGAGCGTGAGCGAGTACAGCTTGAAGCAAAACAACGTCACCTGGAGATGCAACGCGAGCATGACAAGCAGCAAGCGGATCTGGCTATAGAATGTCGTAAAAAAAACTCACGTTGGAAAATCAAACGCCACAAGCTACAGCCAGTCTTCCTCCAAGTTTCAATGTCTCCCATGCAAGTAAGTTAATGCCACCGTTCGTAGAGTCAGAGATTGACGTCTTTTTTACAACCTTTGAGACCCTTGCTAATCAACTTAGCTGGCCTGCCGACCAATGGGCTACCCTTCTCAGAGTACATCTTACAGGTAGAGCAGCAGTCACACTCAGTACTTTGGCGTCTGAGAATGACTACCAGACCCTGAAGCAAGCAGTGTTGGACGCCTACCTTCTCTCCACCGAAAGCTACCGACGTAAATTCCGTGATTACATGAAGGCAAGTACCACCACCTTTTTAGAATTTGCCAACACCAAACGGAGATATTTTATGAAATGGCTGGAAGCAGCACATGTCTCTACTTTTGCAGAACTCGTCAACCTCATGCTAGTTGAAGAATTCTTGAGGCGTGTACCTCCTCCTGTCCGTTTATATTTAGCAGATAAGGAAGAGACCGACCTAGTGAAATGTGCGAAGTCGGCTGACACTTACAGCCTCATCCACCGGCTGACACCAGAACCACCTACCAGTAAGAAGTCTTGGTACAGTTACGAGAAAGTGAGTGCAGACCAAGCTACCTCGCAACTGTACTGTAAGTATTGTAGACTCTATGGACATACCATAGAAAAATGTGGTAAGTCTCAATACAAAGGTAATACTGAATCCACCAAACCCAAACAGACTCCTCCTAAGTCCGGTAAGCCTGTAATGAATGTTGGTGTTCATGTTAATGATCTTTCTCTCTTCAGTAAACATCTGTATCCTGGAACTATCACTACCAACGGTTCAGATTCTGAGGGACGTTTTAAACTTAAGATCTTGAGGGACACAGCGGCTCTTCAATCAATACTATTGAAATCAGCTGTGCCCAATGTCGCCTACACCGGAGAAACTGTCTTCATCACTGACCTCACTGCTACTACTCCTTATCCTCTCGCCAGAGTCCACCTGGATTGTCCCTTCGTGACCGGTGAAGTCCAAGTCGCCGTCAGGGAAAAGCCTTTTCCCATGCCTGGAGTGCAACTTCTCCTGGGCAACGACTTGGCAGAAGACCTGCAACCGACCAACCTGATCGTCACGGAAAAACCCCAGGTGTGTACCTCTGTATGGATAATCCGATTTTTGAGCATGTTCCAGCAAAGGTTCAAGAGAGTGATGAAGTTTCTCCTCCGTTTTGGTGACCACCCGTGCACAAGCTGCACGACCGCAACCAGCTGACTCTACTACTACCGCTGTCCCTCAAGACCCTTTGAAACTACCCCCAAATCTCACCGCCTTGGAGTTCCGTAAGTTACAGAGGGAAGATCTTACCTTGACACCATTATTCTTTCAGGCTGAGACTCAATCTGACAGTATCCCTGGTTCTTCCTAGAGAACGAGTTGCTCTACCGCAGATACAGACCCAGTAAACTGAAGGAGGAGGACGATTGGGCCAACGTCGAACAACTAGTGATTCCTACCAGCCTGCGGCCCACTATTCTACACCTGGCCCACGGAGCACTGTCACACTACGGTTTTAACAAGACCTACCATGGGATTCGACAAGACTACTACTGGCCAGGTATGGTTAATGATGTCAAACAACATGTAAAACGATGTCACGTATGTCAGATGGCAGGTAAACCGAACGTCTCTATCCCCAGAGCACCACTGACACCCATCCGGTGCCTGCGGAACCTTTCCACAGACTTATTATTGACTGTGTTGGTCCCTTACCTCGGACCAGTTCCGGCAACGCCTATATACTAACCATCCTGTTTCCTACCACCAGATTCCCCATAGCAGTTCCAGTAAAGAACATTACGGCTGCTACTGTGGTGAAAAATTTGCTGAAGATCTTCACCCAGTATGAATTTCCAAGGTAGATTCAAAGTGACTGTGGCACCAACTTCAGTGATCTCTTCAAACGGACACTGGAAGAGTTCAACATCACACAGGTACTGTCCAGCCCCTATCATCCTGCTTCACAGGTTTCTCTTGAGCGTAGTCATCAGACTATCAAAGCACTCCTAAAAAAGTTTTGCAATGAGACCTCTAAGGATTGGGATAAGCAACTTGATCTCATCATGTGTATTTTCAGAAGTCTTCCCAATGAGTCACTAGGAGTATCTCCTTATGAGATGCTCTACGGACGTAAGTGCCGTACTCCTCTAAAGGCTTTCAAAGATTCTCTACGTGATGCCACCGTCAGTGAACATCAGAATGTGCCCCAGTTTCTTCAAAACCTACAACACATTCTTGAGAGGGTGCATTACTTTGCTAAGACCAACCTATTGAAAGCCCAAGAGAGGATGAAGACTCATTATGACCAGCACAGCAAAGTAAGGAAATTTAAACAGGGAGACTTCGTGCTAGCTTATTTCCCTATCTCAGGTTCTCCTTTGCAAAACAGGTTTTCAGGACCCTACCGTGTCAAGGAGTGCAGAAACAACTACAACTACGTTCTCGAGACTCCCGATAGGCGGCGGAAGACCCAGTTGTGCCACGTCAACCTACTGAAGCTTTATCATGGTACTCCTCCCACTGTGCTAATTAACTACTTTACCTTTACAGGTCCATACAGCCACAGTGAGACCTTCCCTGCTTCTCCTCCCGAAAGCACTGACACTCAGTCAGTGCTTTCCAACTCGGAAATCCTTACTGACATCCATAATTACTTTCAGGACAATAATAGTGCTCCTTTACCATGTTCTAATACTATTCTCGCCTCGCCAGATATCACCAAGCCTTTCATCCTCCATGTCGACGCCAGTGGTACCGGCATCGGGGATGACCTGATGCAACAAAGAGGCGAAGAGATTCTACCTACTAACTACCAGGAACTACAGCACGATCAAAAAGGAGCTACTCATCGTCCTGAACAGGCAGCACTTTGCACCATACCTGCAAAGTACTCGGTCTACCACCATCTACACGGACCACAACCCTCTTCACTTCCTGCAGCCAGCCCAACTCAACGATCGACTACATCTACGATGGGCTTGCTAGCTGCAGAATTTCATCCTGGAGATTGCTACACCCAGGAGTCTGACTACATCATATCAGACGCCCTCTCCAGCGTCACTGAGGTAGAGACTGCTCCACCTATCACTCTACGCTTCTTACATCAAGCCCAATTCAATAACCAACGTCTGCTACGATGGGCTTTATATCTACAAGGCTTCAATCTGAAGATCTGTTACATCAAGGGGTCTGACAACATCATAGCCGACGCCCTCTCCAGAAATCATGAGGTACAGACAGCTCCACCTACCACTCTACCTCCCGAAAACGTGACTTCTTCCGTAACCGCAGGCTTTGGGGGAGAGTTGTGATGATAATCTCTTTCAAGAGAGATTGAGCCTGCTCTTCCCTTCAATTGTCACGTTTAAAGCTACATTCATGATACGTTCAGCAGTAGCAAAACGTTTGTCAAAGCAGCCACACGCACCTGCATGCCCCCCCCCACACTCCTCACCGGCTCAGCGCGACACTTCAACGAGCTAACGACCAGTCTTCACCTGCTTGCATTCCGATTGGCTGGTCGAGACCAGACCACTCCAGCTCTGCACCACTCACGCACCTCACCGAGTCAACGTCAGGGTCGGCCAGCAGTTTCCTCAGAATATTCTCGTGCTCTAAGCTGTGAACAACTAACTGATATACATTGTGTATCAAGTAGAGGTTCTTAGCTTGCGCTAATATTCTCGGCACCACTTATTATCTTTGCATTCCTGTTAACGTAACCAGTCACTTAATCATTTTTGTTATACGTTTTTTTCACTTGTTATTTTTTGCACTATTTCAATGCCAAGGGATTGTCTTTATTTAAGTTTGTTTTCTAGAGTAATTAAATTTCATTGTTTATACTTTGTGTTTTGTGTGTCTTCCCTTACCTTACCACAAACAGGCAAGCAGTCTTTCTTTTTTTTTTGTATTATGTGACCTGGCTTTGACACCTGCCATTGGAGGACTGCCAAACATCCATACTCCACTACTTTACCGTCACAATATATATATATAAAATATATATATATATATATATATATATATATATATATATATATATATATATATATATATATACATGTATATATATGTCGTACCTAGTAGCCAGAACGCACTTCTCAACCTATTATGCAAGGCCCGATTTGCCTAATAAGCCAAGTTTTCATGAATTAATGTTTTTCGACAATCTAACCTACCTAACCTAACCTAACCTAACTTTTTCGGCTACCTAACCTAACCTAACCAATAAAGATAGGTTAGGTTAGGTTAGGTAGGGTTGGTTAGGTTTGGTCATATATCTACGTTAATTTTAACTCGAATAAAAAAAATTGACATCATACACAATGAAATGGGTAGCTTTATCATTTCATAAGAAAAAAAATTGAGAAAATATATTAATTCAGGAAAACTTGGCTTATTAGGCAAATCGGGCCTTGCATAGTAGGCTGAGAAGTGCGTTCTGGCTATTAGGTACGACATATATACATATATATGCGAACAAGCCTGAATGGTCCCCAGGACTATATGCGAATGAAAACTCACACCCCAGAAGTGACTCGAACCCATACTCCCAGGAGCAACGCAACTGGTATCTACAGGGATGCCTTAAACCACTTGACCATCACGACCGGACATAAGGAAGTGATAGCCTTAGCTATTTGAGCCACTTCCCCACCGGCACCTGGATGGTTATCTTGGGCATAGCATTTTATCAAATCACCTCATTTTTTGGGGCAACACGTGAGGAACACAAATGCGAACAAGCCTGAATGGTCCCCAGGACTATATGCGAATGAAAACTCACACCCCAGAAGTGACTCGAACCCATACTCCCAGGAGCAACGCAACTGGTATGTACAGGGATGCCTTAAACCACTTGACCATCACGACCGGACATAAGGAAGTGATAGCCTTAGCTATTTGAACCACTTCCCCGCCGGCACCTGGATGGTTATCTTGGGCATAGCATTTTATCAAATCACCTCATTTTTTGGGGCAACACGTGAGGAACACAAATGCGAACAAGCCTGAATGGTCCCCAGGACTATATGCGAATGAAAACTCACACCCCAGAAGTGACTCGAACCCATACTCCCAGGAGCAACGCAACTGGTATGTACAGGGATGCCTTAAACCACTTGACCATCACGACCGGACATAAGGAAGTGATAGCCTTAGCTATTTGAACCACTTCCCCGCCGGCACCTGGATGGTTATCTTGGGCATAGCATTTTATCAAATCACCTCATTTTTTGGGGCAACACGTGAGGAACACAAATGCGAACAAGCCTGAATGGTCCCCAGGACTATATGCAAATGAAAACTCACACCCCAGAAGTGACTCGAACCCATACTCCCAGGAGCAACGCAACTGGTATGTACAGGGATGCCTTAAACCACTTGACCATCACGACCGGACATAAGGAAGTGATAGCCTAGCTATTTGAACCACTTCCCCGCCGGCACCTGGATGGTTATCTTGGGCATAGCATTTTATCAAATCACCTCATTTTTTGGGGCAACACGTGAGGAACACAAATGCGAACAAGCCTGAATGGTCCCCAGGACTATATGCGAATGAAAACTCACACCCCAGAAGTGACTCGAACCCATACTCCCAGGAGCAACGCAACTGGTATGTACAGGGATGCCTTAAACCACTTGACCATCACGACCGGACATAAGGAAGTGATAGCCTTAGCTATTTGAACCACTTCCCCGCCGGCACCTGGATGGTTATCTTGGGCATAGCATTTTATCAAATCACCTCATTTTTGGGGCAACACGTGAGGAACACAAATGCGAACAAGCCTGAATGGTCCCCAGGACTATATGCGAATGAAAACTCACACCCCAGAAGTGACTCGAACCCATACTCCCAGGAGCAACGCAACTGGTATGTACAGGGATGCCTTAAACCACTTGACCATCACGACCGGACATAAGGAAGTGATAGCCTTAGCTATTTGAACCACTTCCCCGCCGGCACCTGGATGGTTATCTTGGGCATAGCATTTTATCAAATCACCTCATTTTTTGGGGCAACACGTGAGGAACACAAATGCGAACAAGCCTGAATGGTCCCCAGGACTATATGCGAATGAAAACTCACACCCCAGAAGTGACTCGAACCCATACTCCCAGGAGCAACGCAACTGGTATGTACAGGGATGCCTTAAACCACTTGACCATCACGACCGGACATAAGGAAGTGATAGCCTTAGCTATTTGAGCCACTTCCCCGCCGGCACCTGGATGGTTATCTTGGGCATAGCATTTTATCAAATCACCTCATTTTTTGGGGCAACACGTGAGGAACACAAATGCGAACAAGCCTGAATGGTCCCCAGGACTATATGCGAATGAAAACTCACACCCCAGAAGTGACTCGAACCCATACTCCCAGGAGCAACGCAACTTGATTTGATAAAATGCTATACCCAAGATAACCATCCAGGTGCCGGCGGGGAAGTGGCTCAAATAGCTAAGGCTATCACTTCCTTATGTCCGGTCGTGATGGTCAAGTGGTTTAAGGCATCCCTGTAGATACCAGTTGCATTGCTCCTGGGAGTATGGGTTCGAGTCACTTCTGGGGTGTGAGTTTTCATTCGCATATAGTCCTGGGGACCATTCAGGCTTGTTCGCATTTGTGTTCCTCACGTGTTGCCCCAAAAAATGAGGTGATTTGATAAAATGCTATACCCAAGATAACCATCCAGGTGCCGGCGGGGAAGTGGCTCAAATAGCTAAGGCTATCACTTCCTTATGTCCGGTCGTGATGGTCAAGTGGTTTAAGGCATCCCTGTAGATACCAGTTGCGTTGCTCCTGGGAGTATGGGTTCGAGTCACTTCTGGGGTGTGAGTTTTCATATATATATATATATATATATATATATATATATATATATATATATATATATATATGTATATATATGAATATAGTGTTAAACCTCTCCCTGCAAGATGACCAGTGGGACCAAGCAACGCTCCCAGTTAGACTCAGGGGTATAGGTATTCGCAAGGCGACACAGTTAGCATTGCCGGCATTCTTATCCTCGACCAGTGCTACAAGTGAATTAGTGAAGGAAATACTACCAGAATACCTAAGGAACTCCATTGGGATTCGTGATCCCAAATTTGTGGAAGGAGCTGGTCGGTGGGACACACTCGCCAATTCACACACCCGACCAACTTGTCCAAACGACGGTAAACAGGCCAAATGGGATAGCCCCATAGTGGAGAACATCGCCAAAGCATTGCTAGACGTAGCTTCTCAGAAGGACAGAGTGCGTCTCCTAGCTGTGCAAGCCCCCCATGCTGGGTACTTCCTGTTGGCAGTCCCTAATTCCGCCTTGGGCACCCGCCTGGATCATCGGGCCCTAAGTATTGGTGTTGCTCTGCGCCTTGCTGCCCCTATCTCCACCGAGCACCGGTGTATTTGCGGCCAGGCACGGGCAGACCAATACGGCAGCCATGGTCTTATCTGTCGTAAGACACAGGGAAAGATTGCCAGACACGAGGCAGTCAATGACATCATCAAGAGAAGTTTGGCTACAGCTGGGTGTCCAGCACAAAGGGAACCCCAGTTGTGCAGACCTGACAACAGCCAAAAACGCCCAGATGGAGTCACCCTGCAGCCATGGAGGGAAGGTAAACAGGTCGTATGGGATTACACCTGTGCATCTACATTGGCTGATACTTATTTACGTTACAGCTCAGCGAAGGGAGGTGGGGTAGCCACCTTCAGGGAGACCCAGAAAATCCACAAGTACAGAGACCTAGAACGTTGTTACAGGTTCGTGCCGATAGGCTCAGAGACTCTGGGCGCCTGGGGTAAATGTGCACTCAAGTTTTTAAAGGAGGTTGGTGAGGAACTCATTGGGAAAACTAGAGACCCACGAGCAGCCAGTTTCCTGTTCCAGCGCCTCAGTGTCGCAGTGCAGAGGGGAAATGCGTGCTGTATCCTGGGTACGCACCCAACCTCCGAGGAGCTGGACGAGGTCTTCGAACGCTGATTGTTTAATTGTTATATATTTGTGTGTGTGTGTGTGTTCTCTGTAAACTGTAGCATTGCAATAAAATATATGAATATATATATATATTGTCCGGTCGGGATGGTCAAGTGGTTTAAGGCGTCCCTGTACATACCAGTTGCGTTGCTCCTGGGAGTATGGGTTCGAGTCACTTCTGGGGTGTGAGTTTTTATTCGCATATAGTCCTGGGGACTATTCAGGCTTGTTCGCATATATATATATATATATATATGCGAACTAAATATATATATATATATATATATATATATATATATATATAAATATATATATATATATATATATATATATATATATATATATATACCAGTTGCGTTGCGAAATATATATATATATAATATATATATATATATATATATATATATATATATATATATATATATCTATATATATATATATATTATATATATATATATATATATATATTATATATATATATATATCACTGGGCACTTAATGAATTCCCAGAGCAGACAACCTGGTCCGCCTCCCCCCTCGTGCCAAGAACACCAGCTGCAGACGACCAACAATAAATCATCTGAGAACCAAAAATAAGATCACAGATCACCAGAAAATAGAAGAGGCAATACCACAGGTGCCATCAGAATCATGACCATCGATGACACTATTGCCCCCAGGAACGCCACGACAGCAGAGGCTCTTCAAGACAAACACCCACGCAGAGCCCCCGACAGCAGCAGGGATCTCCAGGAAACAATGCTGGCATAGAACCATTGACGTTTCGAGAATCTGAGGTGTAACAAGCAGCCATGTCTTTCCCACAGGTTCAGCAGGAGGCTTTACAGGTCTAAGACCCCAGCACATCAAACAAATGCTGAACCCGGTGCTTG
>WNGS01143404.1:56650-68681 GCA_020271785.1 Procambarus virginalis
TCTATCTGGGCCTATAGCCTTTGTCACATCCAACCTCTAGTAAACACTTCCTTACTTACTTGCCTAAACACGCAAGAGTAGTTATTCACTATAGAACACTTTCCCCCAGGAGACTCGAACCATAACCAGCACAGAAGCCTTCCAGCCCCGGCATGACAGGTAACCTTAACCCACTGCACCACGCTCAGACCCTTAAAAGAGAGGTAATTTTGGGCATTTCAACACCTCAACCACCATCTCCCAAGAGCACCAGAGCAAGTGAGGGGTCAAATTTACGTTTTTTCATCAAGTCCCTGTTGAATATGGGAAGACACTGTGTCTATGCAATGCCCAACTTGCCTAAACACGCAAGAGTAGTTATTCAACTATAGAACACTTTCCCACCAGGAGACTCGAACCCTAGCCAACACAGAAGCCTTCCAGCCACCGGCATGACAGGTACTGCCTTAACCCACTGCACCACGCTCAGACCCTTAAAGAGATGGTAATTTCGGGGCATTTCAACACCTCAACCACCATCTCCCAAGAGCACCAGAGCAAGTGAGGGGTCAAATTTACGTTTTTTTCCATCAGTCCTGTTGAATATGGGAAGACACTGTGTCTATGCAATGCCCAACTTGCCTAAACACGCAAGAGTAGTTATTCACTATAGAACACTTTCCCACCAGGAGACTCGAACCCTAGCCAGCACAGAAGCCTTCCAGCCACCGGCATGACAGGTAACGCCTAACCCACTGCACCACGCTCAGACCCTTAAAAGAGATGGTAATTTCGGGCATTTCAACACCTCAACCACCATCTCCCAAGAGCACAGAGCAAGTGAGGGGTCAAATTTACGTTTTTTCATCAAGTCCCTGTTGAATATGGGAAGACACTGTGTCTATGCAATGCCCAACTTGCCTAAACACGCAAGAGTAGTTATTCAACTATAGAACACTTTCCCACCAGGAGACTCGAACCCTAGCCAGCACAGAAGCCTTCCAGCCACCGGCATGACAGGTAACGCCTTAACCCACTGCACCACGCTCAGACCCTTAAAAGAGATGGTAATTTCGGGGCATTTCAACACTCAACCACCATCATCCCAAGAGCACCAGAGCAAGTGAGGGGTCAAATTTACGTTTTTTCATCAAGTCCCTGTTGATATGAAAACTGTTAAGATCACTGCCTGCCTGCCTGCCTAAACAAGCAAGTTAGTCAACTATAGAACACTTTCCCACAGGAGACTCGAACCCTAGCCAGCACAGAAGCCTTCCAGCCACCGGCATGACAGGTACGCCTTAACCCACTGCACCAAGCTCAGACCCTTAAAAGAGATGGTAATTTCGGGGCATTTCAACACCTCAACCACCATCTCCCAAGAGCACCAGAGCAAGTGAGGCGTCAAATTTACGTTTTTTCATCAAGTCCCTGTTGAATATGGGAAGACACTGTGTCTATGCAATGCCCAACTTGCCTAAACACGCAAGAGTAGTTATTCAACTATAGAACACTTTCCCACCAGGAGACTCGAACCCTAGCCAGCACAGAAGTATAAAATCAACCAGTCCTGAAATTCTTTTCACTTGAGAATGAACCATGGAGGTTCGAAACCTTGTGCAAATTGTATATATAAGTGTAATACATTCTATAGTAATTCACTTCTTTTCTTCACCCGAAATTACGAAAATGAGTTTTGGAAAACTCCTATTTCAGCTATGCCCTGATGCTAAGAAAATAGTTCGAGGGATAGAAGCCCTAAATCAGAAGATAGTAAATACAGAATATTATTCAGTCAAATTCAATGAACATGTTTAAAAAAACCTGCTGCCAGTATACAACAATATATATATATATATATATATATATATATATGTCGTACCTAGTAGCCAGAACGCACTTCTCAGCTTACTATGCAAGGCCCGATTTGCCTAATAAGCCAAGTTTTCATGAATTAATATATTTTCTCTAATTTTTTTCTTATGAAATGATAAAGCTACCCATTTCATTATGTATGAGGTCAATTTTTTGTTATTGGAGATAAAATTAACGTATATATGACCGAACCTAACCAACCCTACCTAACCTAACCTAACCTATCTCTATAGGTTAGGCTAGGTTTGGTAGCCGAAAAAGTTGGTTAGGTTAGGTTAGATAGGTTAGGTAGTCGAAAAACAATTCATGAAAACTTGGCTTATTAGGCCATTTTTCTTAAGATATCAGGAACAAAAGAATTAAAATTTAAACCTAACCCAGTAAAAGTTGGTTTTCTAAAAACATTAGTGTTGAACCCATTAAGGTTGTTCACTCTGACATCAAGAAACGATAATGAATTATCCACTTCACGCTCCGCAGTGAAACGTATATTACAACATATAACATAACATAGTAATATACGTTTCCCTGCGGAGCGTGAAGTGGATAATCATTATCGTTTCTTGATGTCAGAGTGAACAACCTTAATGGGTTCAATACTAATGTTTTTAGAAAACCAACTTTTACTGGGTTAGGTTTAAATTTTAATTCTTTTGTTCCTGATATCTTTAAGAAAAATGCAATTAATACTTTACTGAATAGGGCCTTTGTTTTATGTTCAAATTGGAATAACTTTGATCAAGAAATTAATTTTCTTGTGAATTTTTTTTCAAACAATGGTTATCCTTTACATATGATTATACTTTTATAAGGAATTTCTTAAATAAGAAGTTTCACCCATCGTGTAGGATTGCTACAGTAGAAAGGGATATTAAATATATTAAATTACCATTTTATGGCAATATTAGTTTTTCGGTAAGGAGTCGTTTGAGGAAAATGTTGCAGCATTGTTATCCTCAAGTAGACTTTAGATTTATCTTTGTCAACACTAATACCATAGGCTCTTATTTTAAATTTAAAGATAAAGTGCCTACCCCCTGTGCTCTAATATCGTATATATGTATAATTGTTCCAGCTGTAATGCTGGATATATCGGGAGTTCCATTCGGAACTTTAAGATTAGGATACTTGAGCACCGGGGAGTTTCTTTTAGGACTGGATTACCATTGTCTAAACCAGCATTTTCGGAGATTAGAAACCATTGTTATGAGTTTAATCATTCTCTGCTGGAATCTGATTTTAAAATTTGGACACTTGTATAAATGGCCAGTCAGATTTGAGAATAATGGAATCCTTATATATAAAGGAGTGCGGCCTTTATTAAATAGCAACCTTTCGGCTGTTCAATTGTACACTGTGTAGTGCACAGTAGGCCCTGAAATGTGCTTTATAGTTCATTCTGGTAGTTTAATTTTATTATAATTTGTTTTAGTCTACCATGTTTTTGCCTTTTCTTACTTATTTCAGGTCTTGACATTGTACATTATTATAATCTTTTTATTTAGGATACATATACATTTTTGTTATTTAGTTTTATTTAATATTTGAGTTTTTATAAGATTTTGAGTAGTATTTTATAATTGTCGCTTACTCTGTTTGTATTTTATATACATTTTTTGTAGATTTGTAGTCATGATATGAATATTTGTTATAGTGTTTAGTATATATGTGGTAGCTATCAAGTCTCATTCCAGTTGATCACTTCACGTAAGTTTAATAGTATGGTTGTTGTAGTAGTTATAAAAATCTTGTTGTAATTTAATGTTTTTGAATTAGCTTTCATCTATGTGACAGTTAATAAGCTTTATTTGTATTGATCACTTTAAGTAAGCTTAAGTGTTTTGTTTTTTAATAATTTTCCTTCTTTGATAGGCAGTTATATTCAGTATGAGTTCTTTGTTTGCCTCTTATTGATTGTGATTTCTATTTTCTTTAGATCTGATGATGAATACAAGAAGTATTCGAAACGTTGTACATTTTAAAGTAAAGAATCTGAAACAAGATGTTCAGTATATCCCTGGTTTCCTATTTATCTAAAATATATATATATATATATATATATATATATATATATATATATATATATATATATATATATATATATATATGACAATGTCAGACCACGGAGGAAAAATGAAACAGGAATTTCCTTAAGTACTTTCGTATATTAATACATCTTCAGAAGGAGTGATTAAACAGATCGAGAACTGGACATAAATAGGCAAGAGAGAATGGTGGAGTGAGGTGAGTTACAATACGTGGACACTGCAGACGGCCTAGTGATGACGTGGACATTGTAGACGGCCCATCTGATGCAACACGCACACATAGGCCAACAACTGGGTAATTATAGCATAAAATAGTAAATATATATTCAATGAATTAGTGAGACAAATGTGTTCCAATGATCCTACTTAAATCGCCCTTTAATTGATCTATTAAAAATGGATCTAAATTATATAGACCACTGCTAATGTTCAAATTACTTTCTTTTGTGATCTGTATCAAAGCAGATTCAATTATGTTTCTGTTATAGGTGCTTTTACAATTTGTTATTGAAGAAGCCATCCCCCAATCAATCTGGTGAGCATCTTCTGACAGATGAACAAACAAGGCATTAGACAATTGGCCCTGTCTTACAGAGTATTTATGTTGTGATATTCTATATTTCAAATCTTAGATGTTTGCCCAACATAGAACTTATTACAGTCTTTACAAGGTATTTTATAAATGACACATTATCACTACGAGGGCTGTTCCTAACTAATAGCTTACCAACAGTGTTTTCGTAGCTAAACATTACATGTATATTAAAAAGTTTCAAGGCCTTGACAATATTCTCAAACCCAGAGAAATATGGTAAACATAACACATTTTTTGGGCGAATTCTTTCACTGCATATATTATTATAATATGTACGACGTCGTACATATTATAATATATATAAAATATATATATGTATATATATATATATATATATATTATATATATATATATATATATATATATATATCAAGATTAAAATCAACAAATTAAATATACCAACATTAAAATCAACACAACTCTATTTCCAAGGAAATTTATGGAGGAGGTAGGGGTGGGGGGAGTTATAATAATATAAAATGCAATTAACTAATAAAGATGCACTCTTTATCCACGTGTAGGGTTCATATCTTTCCCGTCGCTTCATGCAACCATCACCAGCACATTCCACCACCAGCACATTCCACCTCCAGCACATTCCACCACCAGTACATTCCACCACCAGCACATTCCACCACCAGCACATTCCACCACCAGCACATTCCACCACCAGCACATTCCACCACCAGCACATTCCACCACCAGTACATTCCACCACCAGCACATTCCACCACCAGCACATTCCACCACAGCACATTCCACCACCAGCACATTCCACCTCCGTCACACTACAGCACACTGTATATCTTCTTTTCATCCCCCCTTCCTCTCCTCGTAGTTTCATATTCACTCAATCATCACCTTTTCGCTGACAAAACAATCTCAATAAGCTATCTTTGATCACAAGATTTACTGGCTTTCATTCTCTAATTTTTCCTTAACATTTTCTCTCCTCGCTCTCTCTCTCTCTCTCTCTCTCTCTCTCTCTCTATATATATATATATATATATATATATATATATATATATATATATATCTACTCAACACCATAGATGCGATGCGGATATAATTACTACAGCTGAAGCTCATGATATTTCATACGTTCGTCAGATTTACGTCTCGTATCCTTCAATACAAAATACGCACTAACATGCGGGTCTCAAATGCGCTCACGAAGGTACACATTACGATTCGTCCATGCGAACCACTGACCGCACCACAAGCACTCCTTACTTTTCCCAACCAAGATATTCATTGCAGCAGTTTAGTTTCCTTTCCCTACATCAACAAGTCTTTTTTTTCGAATTAAAGAGTTCGGCTTATTAAAACTGTTCTGCCATGTCTGGGACTTGCTATTTCACCTTTGTTTCAAACACTGGAGTTCATCTACTATCTACCAACATTGACTTTCTTCATGTCTACTTTTAGCTGGTTTGTTCCATATGTGTTAATAAAACACTAAGCTAATCTGCATGTATTCCTATCATTATCTGCTAGAAAATAAAAAAATCACCAACAAACATAAAACTGTATTAACTCTATTAATTATAATCATGAATTAACAGTCATGAACTATTTTCGTATCATTGTGTTTTATTTTATTTTCCTGACCATTCACTCTTAATGGCTTGGCGCTTTCCCCTGATAACTTCATCTCCCTCTCTCTCACTCTCGCCTTCGTGCTTGTATACACTTGTATATTCACGCTCGTATATACTCAACATACATACTCTTCACACCACGCTATCTTCCCCCACACACTCCATATATGTTATATTATCAACTTTATTAACTCTATTCTAACACATGTGTTTCCTAGTCCCTCTTTTATGTACCTTTAAATTGTTATAATGTTCTTGCTCTATTAACCTACTCAGTGAAGATATTTAATCCAAGTAAGCACTCAATTCCACTACGAAATTCACCATGTTCATCACTATTTTAGTACACTGTAATCTCTTCTCTGCTTTTTCCAACACTGTTCTGCCTCTCACGATCCTCACAATATGTAGAGAAAAAGCTATTCTTTCACCTCGTTCTAATTTACTTTAATTCTGTGACAATCCACCATTGCCATACCACTTTTTTCAACTTTTAAGTGAAAGGTTCCCACACATGCACCCCATTCCTTTCCACACTATGCAATTTTCCTAATTTCAGAATTTGGACAATCTCTAATTCCATCTTGCATTCTTCACACACACACACACACCAGTGAAACCGATCACGCTTTCATCTGAATAGCTTTCATAAATTCTCTTCACTCGATTTTCAGAGGTTTCTCTCTCTGCCTACTTTCATTTTTTTCGGCTCACCAAGATAACATTCTCCGATATTTATCTTTGATAGTTTAAATAGTCTTTCCGTAATGTTCTTATAAATTCTTCCCCAAAATAGCTACTTGTTTTCTGAAATGGTATCATTACATTTCTGTTTGAAATCCTGACATATTGTTGAATCAGTCTTTCTATTTCTGTATAATTAGTCGTTATACTTCTTTTTGATTAGTCTTTCAATTTCTGTTTAATCAGTCTTTAATCGTCACGCTTCATGCAGGTCGGCACTCAATCCCCGACCGTTCAAGTGGTTGGGCACTATTCTTCCTCCCCCCCCCCCTAAATCCTGACCCCTTTAAAATGCTATAAAGTCGAAATGGCTTGGCGCTTTCTCCTGATAATTACAAAAAAATCCTGGCGATGTGTGTGTGTGTGTGTGTGTGTGTGTGTGTGTGTGTGTGTGTGTGTGTGTGTGTTTTAAAGTGAAATATAAGTAATAGACATAATAGAGAAAATATAGATTGAATAGGAAGGCGGGGACCAAGAGCTAATAGCTCGATTCAGCAAGACACAAATAGTAAATACACACATTATAACACAAGTCGCGTATCACCCTGACATATAATCTTCTGCAAATGATTAAAATGATTGAACTGTGAAAAATGAGATTAAACTCTTCACAAACATATCAGTATGGATCTTGTCGCTCTAAAAAGCATGATAACTCTTCAGTTTAGTAATTTCATTCATTGTTTGAGATAATTGAAATGAACCATTTGAACCATTTGAACCATTTGAAATTAACCACTTTTGAACCATTTGAAATGAACTAATGAACCATTTTTGCCATGTTTGGATAAATTTAAATCAAATCATTACTTTTTTGGGGGAATATTTCGATTCGAAATCATTCCATAGAGTAAGAGCTACAGGTTTATGTAGCACATAGTAAACAAAGTTCAAATAACTCCCGTTTAAGATGAAAAATATCAAATTACTGATTAAAACATCGTTAGTAAACGTTATTTGCTTAATATCACAAAGCAAATAATACTTAACTAACACCAGAAAGCTTGCCAAGTTTGTGTAAAGTCAAAATGACTTAGAAAATATGGGGAATTAACTGACTAACGGACAAAGAGTATTCCTTAGGTCTGAATCCACTCGAATAATTGTTAGTATTTATTTATTCATTTATTTATATACAATAAGGTACAGTGGGTTTATTAGAGTATAAAGACTTAAAGATATACATTCTAGTAAAGCCACTAGCACGCATAGCGTTTCGGGCAGATCCCTATTCTAACATGTAATTTTAAGAAGGTTATTGTATGATTGAAAAGAAAGTACAAAAATATATTGTAGACTTAAGTAGACTTAAGGTAACTTTATGGTCAATACAATTAAAGTTAGGCGTTCATACTAAATAAATGTGTCGGAAATATACATCATTTAAATACTAAATAATAGCTAGAACGACGTTTAAAGTTTACAAAAAAAAAAGAGAACAAAAAATTTAATTTAAGCCAATAATCACTCGATGACGGAACGGAAACTAACTGACCACAACAAAAAACCTTTTGGAAACGATCTTTGTAATACATTAAACAGCGATCAAAAGCAATCAAGTTTGCCTTTGTTTACGCCCGAATGGTTAAAATCAAACAACTGCCACGATCTATAATAACGTCAATAAAATACTGGCATTGTCAGTCCTGTATAATTAGACTGAAGTCTTGATGATTAGTGATTTTTGAGATGGAAATATACCTCATAAACTCATCAAAACACGTTCTCAGGGGACCACTACAGATGTCCTGTTCATCTGTCTCTAGGATCCTTAATGTATAGTGAGTTTTTAATTTTTATTTTTAATTAGCTGTAGCCACTATCTAAAGATATCACATGCAGGTTACCAGTTATGAAGTGGGACAACGCCTACTTAATAGATGAGTACAAGTTAGAATTAAGAACTAAAAAAGTTTGAAATTTATATACTTATTTCTAGATTAAAATGTGACATAACTATGTAAACTGAAACGTGGAGATAACTACGTTAAATTTATTTTAAAATGTGAAGAACAAATTACATATCAGAGAATGAAGACAGAACGACATTTCGATCACACCAATGGTCCAGGACGGACCGAAACGTCGTCATTTCTTCATCTTCTGATGTGTGATTCGGTCATCATATCTTCATATTGATCACATTGACCACAACACAGCAGCTGCAACATTGACCACAACACAGCAGGTGCAACATTGACCCATGACAATAACCAATTTCATTGGTCATCATATCTTCAGCCACGTTATTGTGACTCATCGTCTGCATTTAGATATGTATGTATAATCAACAAAAGCCATCGTTTGCAGAAGAGACATTGTCTTCTGGTGTAAGTAATCCTCACGTCAAATTTCCTTACCATAACAAATCTAAACCAACAGACGCTGATTTCTTAAGACTTAGCATTCAGTCAAGCCCTCAGAAATATATATTTTCATATATTTCAATAATTATTTTAATATTAAGAATTGTAATATTTTACTCTCATTGACCATGGGGGAAAAATCCAACAACTTCAGCAAGGTTAAAAAATTTATGACTGCCCTATATTTATAATAAACAAAACAAGCCGTTTACAAGGGTTATTACGAAGCAAGATAAGAAACCTTTTGAAGTGGACGCCACACTGTGGATTTAAGACAAGTAGCAATACAGAAAGGTACCGCCATTCATCTTGCTAAGAAAAACTGACAAATTATGATAATAGCAACAACAGCTAGGGGGGGGGGATGTTAAACAACGTTCCACTTACAGCAGGCAGGAATATTCGAGGCAGGTGTGGGAGATTTTGTTTTGGGTGGCAATGCAGGTGTGGATTATGCAGCTTTGGTTACGCCTCTGTGAGTGTTGCAGGTTTAAGTTACGAAGGTGTTATATTGCTACAGGTGTGTGAGTGACGCTTTTCTAGCTGGCCACATATGTGGGGTGAGTCGTGCGTGGTGGCAGGTGTGAGTGACGCAGGTTAGGATGGCAAGTGGATGGGTTACGAAAGTTTTGGTGAGGAAGGTGGAAAAACACACGATAGGGTGACCCAGCGAGCCGACACGTATTCTGAATGCGTGACCTACTCCCAAAGATTTCAATATTCGCCAAGGAGGCCGCTATGCAAATTTTGCAACAAGCGTATATGATGAAGACGTGCCCATGGGAGGGAAAATATGCAACCGGGGCATTGAGTCACCACCAAGAAATTCATCAAATCCTGAGCTGGAAAACTAAATTTATTCACTCAAAAAATTTCTTCACTCGAAAAAATACAATTTCTTCGAAAAAAAATATTCATTTGATAAACCTAGAAGGGGTCATTTGATTGTATATTCCCATGTTATTTACTAAATAATGAATGATGCAGCTTTTAAAGAATACATTTTCAGTATTATAAAACACTGAAAATATTGCTAATTATCTGAAGACATCTCAAGTCTTGACTGACTAAGCCGAGAAGAAAATGGCTTGAATATATATATGTATATATATATATATATATATATATATATATATATATATATATATATATATATATATATATATATATATATATATATATATAATATATATATATATATATATATATATATATATATATATATATATATATATATATATATATATAAGGTGCCTGGCCTTGCCCAGACTTACCTATTTCCTCAGGTGTGCTCCTTCTTTTGACAGCCCAAAATTAACGGAATACAATTCACTCTAAAGACAATAACTATGAAAGTGTTAAACCTCTCCCTGCAAGATGACCAGTGGGACCAAGCAACGCTCCCAGTTAGACTCGGGGGTATAGGTATTCGCAAGGCGACACAGCATTGCCGGCATTCTTATCCTCGACCAGTGCTACAAGTGAATTAGTGAAGGAAATACTACCAGAATACCTAAGGAACTCCATTGGGATTCGTGATCCCAAATTTGTGGAAGGAGCTGGTCGGTGGGACACACTCGCCAATTCACATACCCGACCAACTTGTCCAAACGACGGTAAACAGGCCAAATGGATAGCCCCATAGTGGAGAACATCGCCAAAGCATTGCTGGACGTAGCTTCTCAGAAGGACAGAGCGCGTCTCCTAACTGTGCAAGCCCCCCATGCTGGGGACTTCCTGTTGGCAGTCCCTAATTCCGCCTTGGGCACCCGCCTGGATCATCGGGCCCTAAGTATTGGTGTTGCTCTGCGCCTTGCCGCCCCTATCTCCACCGAGCACCGGTGTATTTGCGGCCAGGCACGGGCAGACCAATACGGCAGCATGGTCTCATCTGTCGTAAGACACAGGGAAAGATTGCCAGACACGAGGCAGTCAATGACATCATCAAGAGAAGTTTGGCTACAGCTGGGTGTCCAGCACAAAGGGAACCCCAGTTGTGCAGACCTGACAACAGCCAAAAACGCCCAGATGGAGTCACCCTGCAGCCATGGAGGGAAGGTAAACAGGTCGTATGGGATTACACCTGTGCATCTACATTGGCTGATACCTATTTACGTTACAGCTCAGCGGAGGGAGGTGGGGCAGCCACCTTCAGGGAGACCCAGAAAATCCACAAGTACAGAGACCTAGAACGTTGTTACAGGTTCGTGCCGATAGGCTCAGAGACTCTGGGCGCCTGGGGTAAATGTGCACTCAAGTTTTTAAAGGAGGTTGGTGAGGAACTCATTGGGAAAACTAGAGACCCACGAGCAGCCAGTTTCCTGTTCCAGCGCCTCAGTGTCGCAGTGCAGAGGGGAAATGCGTGCTGTATCCTGGGTACGCACCCAACCTCCGAGGAGCTGGACGAGGTCTTCGAACGCTGATTGTTTAATTGTTATATATTTGTGTGTGTGTGTGTGTGTTCTCTGTAAACTGTAGCATTGCAATAAAATAAAACAAACATACAAAAAATAATAGGGGTGGTAGGAGAAGAAAAGAATTAAGTATTCAGTGAGAATCCACAATATCTTCTCTGAATGCTCTTTGTTTTCTTCTTCGAGGATGTGGGTCCCTGCAATTGCACCAGAGGTGGTACCCCTAATATATATATATATATATCTATATATATATATATATATATATATATATCTATATATATATATATATATATATATATATATATATATAAACATATGTCGTACCTAGAGCCAGAATGCATTCTGGCCTACTATGCAAGGCCCGATTTGCCTAATAGACCGAGTGATTTTCTATATTTTCAATAAA
>WNGS01143404.1:98502-112129 GCA_020271785.1 Procambarus virginalis
AACTTGGCTTATTAGGCAATCGGGCCTTGCATAGTAGGGTAGGCTGAGAAGTGCGTTCTGGCTACTAGGTACGACATTAATAAATTATATAATATAAATTTATATATATATATATATATATATATATATATAATGATACGAATTATAAGTAAGTGAAATGTCGTGAATTGACTCGTCTTAATTAGTATTTCAATATTTATATTAAATATAATATATATATATATATATATATACATATATATATAATACTTATATACATACTAATATATAATAATATATATATATATAGATATATATATATATTATATATATATATATATATATATATATTATATATATATATATATATATATATATATAATATAGCCAAGTTTTCATGAATTAATTGTTTTTCGATGTACCTAACCTACCTACCTAACCTAACTCTTTTCGGCTACCTATTACCTAACCTAACCTATAAAGATAGGTTAGGTTAGGTTAGGTAGGGCTGGTTAGGTTCTGTCGTATTACTACGTTAATTTTAACTCCAATAAAAAAATTGACCTCATCATAATGAAATGGGTACTTTATAATTTCATAAGAAAAAAATAAAGAAAATATCATTAATTCACGAAAACTTGGCTTATTAGGCAAATCGGGCCTTGCAAGTAGGTAGGCTGAGAAGTGCGTTCTGGCTACTAGGTACACATTAATACATATGTAATATATATATATATATATATATATATATATATATATATATATATATATATATATCAAACTAAGTCCAGACTGAAAACTGAAACTACACCCCAGAAGTGACTCGAACCCATACTCCCAAGAGCAACGCAACTGGTATGTACAGGGATCCTTAAACCACTTGACCATCACGACCGGACATAAGGAAGTGATAGCCGAGGCTATATGAACCACTTCCATATATATATATTATATATATATATATATATCATATATATATATATATATATATATATATATATGTATTTTTTTTAACTTTAATATATTTAAAAATATAAATATTGCAAAAAAATAAGGTTGCAAAATGTTAAAAACGTAAACTGGATTGAGGAGTATTCTATTGCATGGCAAACAGGTATTTCACAGAATGACAGTAAAGCAGAAAAATATGAAGCCTGAGTGCGGTAAAAAGCTCTACCTCAAAGTACTGATCGATGCACCACTGTTCTTTCCCATTCTCGTATCATATATCGGCTAAAATACGTAAACAAATTTATAAACATATATCAATAATATATTTCACATTTCACAACAGCACATTCTATAGTGACAAAATTACACATAATTATTAATGAAAGGGAAAGGAATTATCAGCAGAATGAGCCAAGCCATTACGACTATATAGCACTTGGAAGGGATCAGGATAAGGATTAGGGATGGGACGAGGGAGGAAAGGAATGGTGCCCAACCACTTGTGAACGGTCGGGGGAGATTGAACGCCGACCTGCATGAAGCGAGACCGTCGCTCTACCGTCCAGTCCAGGAATAGTGAGCTTAATGAACGATATAGAACGCAAACAGGCCATCTCATAGAACGAAAATTACCAGGATTTAGGAGTCACGACGTAAAACGACCCAGGTTTAACAAGCACAACAGATGAAATTTAATTTTAGTCAAGAAATGTTTGCGTGGAATCATGGGAACGTTCGGACACAGGGACGTTCGGACACAGGAACGTTCGGACACAGGGACGTTCGGACACAGGAACGTTCAGACACAGGGACGTTCGAACACAAAAACATTCGGGCACAGGGACGTTCGGACACAGGGACGTTTGTACACAGGGACGTACAGACACAGGAACGTTCAGACACAGGAACGTTCGGACACAGGGACGTTCGAACACAGGAACGTTCGAAAACAAAAACGTTCGGACACAGGGATGTTCGGACACAGGCTTACCACCTCACTCCCCCTGCGAACACACAACTTAACATTCCCTGGAGTCGACTGCTGGCAGCCGTGGAGTGAGGACGTTTACCGACCCTCCTGGGATTCAACCAACTACGAACCACTTATGTTAATGAAGGGGAGCAGCAGGGCAACAGAAGTACACTTACATCGCATCAGGCTTGGATACCCATGTGCATGGGAAATCGGCTTACAGGTTCCGGAAGATGAGAGGAAATGTCAACACTGTGGAGAAATGCCCGACAGACCTCTGGTACATTATCTGACACAGTGCACAGTTACGAACCCATTAAGGTTTCAACTTCACTTCACCAGAGCAGAAGAAGTTGTTAAACACATATGGCAACATCTTACTAAAGCGACCATACGAGTAATAAATACTCATACTCCACCCAAGTAACCTAGAAACAAGCAACACTTAGTGGGCCAGCCAGAGGCTTAGGGCCCGCGCAGGAATATCCCTGAAAAAAAAGACCCTCCGTGGCTGTTGGGGTCGTTTGCCATTTTGGTCGCCAGGTGGTGTGGGCGTCTCTGCCCTCCCAGTTTTGTTGCCTGCATGGCTGCGTGTTGATGTGGCGGGTCTGACATGGGTGGCCATCTTCCTCCTGTTGTACGTGTAAATTCCATGGGGCTGGAGTTCATGTATAAGGCTGGATATCCGACCATTGGGTTGGTGATGTGTGATATGCTTCGTATCCCGGTGGAGGCTGTCTACAGTATTGAGCTTGTTACTGCCCACCGGGTGGTTGTCAAGTTCATGAGGGAGGAGGAGTACCGAGACTTCCTCCGTTGGTACGAGGGGCGTATGTTGCCGTTGCCAGATGCTGCCGGCTCTGTGGCGGTCTCGGACTGCAGTGGTGCCCTGACTTATGTTAGTGTCCACGGTGCGCCCCTGGAGTTCCCTGAAGACCTCCTCCAGCACTACTTCAGGAGGTATGGTGTAGTTGTCAGTGTGTGGGTGAACAAGCTTTCCTCGGGGAGATATGCTGTGCGGCGGACGAACATCCATACCTTAAGTATGCACCTGCGGTCGGATATCCCGTCTTCTGTCCGGCTGCTGGGTTACTACGTTGTTACGAACCCAAGTCCACCATCGGAGCACAGAGCTGTGACGGCAACGCCATCTGTGAGTCCGCTCCCAAAAAACCCCACAACATGGACAACGCCATCTAGTGATGACAGGATATGCCGGCAATAGGCGCTAGATTCCTGTCCTAGTCGGCTCATGAAGTAGCCGCTGCTGACCTCTGGTGAGGTGGCGCTTTGACAGTGAACGCCATCTATGGAGTGTAAAGGTGGACGTTTGTGTCTAAGCCAGTAAGTGATGTTTCCTAGTGGTTCCCATGTAGTGTCCCAGTACTGATGACGTGTGTCAGCTTTCACAGAGTCAACCTAGGATGGCTGTGATGTACGCTGAATCAGTCTACCCAAGGCAGCCAAGATCTCTTCACCAGTTTGCTTTGTAGAAGCAGAGAGCCGCCACCGGACGAGCACTGCTGAGTGTTCAATTTTCTGCCTGAAGGAGTGGCAGTGACGGGATTTGCCGTACCCGGGGCTGGCTGGTGGAAGAAACAACCCACTGCGGTGCCGACCGAGGAGAGTAACCAGCGAGTTACACGAGGCTCCTGCCTAGGGCTCGCAACCCTAGTATTCGTCGTGAAGTGGCCTAACAGCGAGGCTGATTGGTACCTGCCAGCTACAGGCTGGACTGTGGTTGTGAGCCTTCACGATGGGGCACCCAGTAGAAGTGTGACTTGGCTGGCCTGTGGCCAGGGTAGATTCATCATGGTTTCCTGGTACCTGCAGAGGGTTGTGCCACTGAATAGGAAACCAGGCAAGACTACACGGAGTGAGCATCGCCAAGTGTTCAGCGCCTTCAGAGGGAGACGAAGATATATATTGTGTAGTAATATTTCCCGTTTGTGACTTTTAATTTATATATGGTGGTGGGAAAAGAATTATATATATATAGTAAGTGATAAACTTGTGTATTTAATGTGCCTCCCCTGTTTATTTTACTTGCATTATGGAGCTCACCCCTTGAAAGCCTCTATTAACTTGGGGCCGGATATCCAAACTCTTATACCATCAGAAAAGAACCCGGTTACGGCCCATTAGGTCCGTAACATACGTCCGGGTGTTTTATGCCCGACAGCCCCGTACTTGTTTTCGATGTGGCCAGCTGGGGCATCAGGCTGCTGGGTGCTCTGAGGCCCCTGCTGCTCCTGTCAACTTGTTCAGGAAGGAGGATTTCCCGCCGCTCCCTCAGGGCGTGGATTGCGGAGATGAGGAGGTGTGGGTCCCGTTCGCTGCTGCTGCGGCCCCCCCTGCGTCTCCCGACGGGCCCCCGGTGGTTGCTGTTCCTCCTCCGGGTGATGCGGTGCCGTCAGTTGGTCTACCTGCTCCCGTCACTGTTCTTACTGTTCCCGAGGACCTTCCTGGTGTACCATGTGCGGAGGCCCCGCCTTCTCCCGCGACTTCAGCTGCTACGCCTGGCCCTATGTCCATGCCTCAGGTCCCGGATGTGCTGGGTGCTGGGGTGGATCCGGCGCTTCCTCCTGTCCCTGGCCTGGTACCCCCATGTGGTTGAGGATACTGCTGTTCTATGTTGTGCTTCGGTTCGGCCGGCTTGTGTTGCCCGTGTCTCTGAGTCAGCCTCCGGGTCTGATGATGTGCGTCCTGAGCCTAAGCGTTCACGGCGTTCCTCTCAAGCGTGGGCCGATATTGGCGAATTTGGCGATTGTGTATTCCGGCGACGGCAGGGTGGCTCCGAGTGTGTTGCATACCACGGTGGTGGCAGAGGTGCATTTTCCTAAGAATGCTGGTGCCGGTGTTTCGGCAGCCGATTCAGGTATGGTGTCTGCGGCTCCTGCTTCGGGGGCGTCGCCTGCGTCGGATGGCTCCAGTTCTCCGTGGGAGGTGGTTCCCCCTGCTGAGGTTCGTGGTGAGTGGGGTGGCCTGGTGGTGGTGTTGAGAAAAGATGCTCGCTCTGAGGGTTGTGTGACCCCTTCCTCGTTCCCGGTTTCCTCGGCAGGGGTCTTTCCGCCTCTTCCATCTCCAGCCGTCTCTTCCGTCTCCAGCCGTCTCTTCCGTGTCTCCTGCGGTCTCAGTGGAGGTGCTACCGTCTCGTCGACCATACCCTGCTCCTGTGTGTACGACGGCCAGGCAGTCTCAGCGACCCTTGTCCGCTTCTTCGGAGTCGTCTACTTCCTCCCAGGGCGTGGTTGGCGCTCCCTGGCCTTGTTATGCGACTTGTGTCAGTGACCTTAAGTGTTAGCCGTTACCGCCTGATCTGGATGTTCCGGAGTTTATGATACCTCCTCGGCAGCGGTGGATTCGTAACCCTTCCGACCTTGAGGATTTGATTTGGGAGGCTTACAAGAAGAAGTATCCTTACGATCTTTTCCCTGAAAAGCACACTTTTGCCTCTTGAGGACTGTTCCTCGCATATGATTTCTTTATATTTTGTGTATCCTTTTGTGTGCGTGGCTGTGGGATGCGGGTGGGGCGTGCGAGTGTGTGGGTGGGGTGGGTTATGCTTCTCGGTTCCTGTGTGCTCCGATTTTTTTTTTTTAATGGTTTGTGTGTGGGTGTGCGGTTCCTGTGCGTTGGTGTGTCCGGTTGTGGATGTCGTGTGCGCTTGTTTATGTAATTTTGCGTGCCCTTCAGGCTGTTGGCGTGTTTCGGCCACGGTTTATGCTCTTTGTTATGTTTTGCCTTTATGTTTAGCCTCCAGTTTGTTATGGGAGGTCTGTTTCCTTTATTGTTATTATCTTTCTTATTGTATGTTTATCGTTTTGTGCTGGTACCTCTCCGTCTGTGTTTGAGGTGTTGGTAGGCTTGTTATGTGTACGTTTTGTTCTGGTGTTTCCCCTGTGCTTATATTCCGCTGTGTTTATCTTTTGTTGTGTTTTATGTTTGCGCTTTTGTGTGTTTTGTGGTCAGCCCTTCCGGCTGGTCTTCTCTTGATTTGTTCCTTTGTCCGTGTACATATGTGTGCTTTGTACTTTGTGCTTGTGTTCTATGTTCTATTTGTTTCTGCTTTTATTGTAACTTATGCGCATGCTTGCATGTAAAAAATATAAATAAAAAAAAATCTTAACGTTCCCTATGATTCCCTTGTCCCAACTTCCAATAAAGTTATTACATCTTGTTATAACGTTCGTATGACGCATTAGAACGTTGTTACAACTTGTTATATATTGGTTGTTTCAATTGTTACAATGTATGCTCGTTCCAAACGAGTCGTGTCAGCTAGCCATCATTTGAATATTGTTCAACACACACACACACCTCCCCTTTAAAGAATGATTTCTGAAATAGAAGGCATGCAAAGAACGAAACACTGCACATATATACACACTGCACATATATACACACTACACATGTACACATACACACTGCACATACATACTGCACATTTATTCACACAGTTAAAAAAAATCCACTTTTTTAGAGCACTAGAAATATGCTCAATGACAAAAAAGACTAAGAAAGATCATAACACATACATGGAAGATTGCATATGACTGAAATATGTGCAATAAATAACAACCTACAAGAGAGAAAGAAATGGTAGGAAGGGTTAAATAGATTCAGTGAAGAATAGAGGCATCATAGGCTCAGAGATAACTTAAAGAAAATGAGTCTATGCTTCTACATCCTCGCCTGAGCGCTCAGTAAAGTGAATATGAGCTCATCTGAGCGTTCAGTAAGAAGAATATGAGCTCATCTGAGCGTTCAGTAAGATGAATATGAGCTCATCTGAGCGTTCAGTGAGATGAATATGAACTCACCTGAGCGCTCAGTAAGATGAATATGAGCTCAGTTGAGCGCTCAGTAAGGTGAATGTGACCTCACCTCAGCGCTCAGTAAGATGAGACTAGCAGCGTTATTTGTGCTCAGGTGCACAAGAGCAGACTAAGAATAGACCAAAACACTTAGGAGCAGAGTGCCACTTAATTCTCTCCTTAAGTGTTGCTGCCAAAAAGTGTCACTGTCTCTCCCACTTTTCCTCGTCCATCCTCGTGCTGGAAGAGAATAGTTAACGCGCTTTCCTTGTTCCCTGTCACAAGGTCTTAACGAAGCCCATTCAGTCACTAAGAAAACTGTAGCTAAATCATTTTCTGAATTGCAAAACACATTATTCTTCCACATTTTTTGCCTTAGAAGATACTAAAAATATTTCCAAAAGTAATAATTGATATATATGTCAATAAAAATAAATAACAATAAACATAAATAGTATTCCATTAAATCCTGTTGAGGATATTTGCCAGATCATTTCATCAGTTTTTGTGGTAGTAAATTAACTAGGCCGCTGGTGATAGTTAATAGATTCAGAATCAGTTAATTATCTATGCAGGTGTAGGACAGGTGAGGTAATTATCTAAAGGAAGTGCTAGGATAATGTTTGGGACGTGATCTCACGGCAGGATAGGAGCTGGGATGGGAGGCCGCAGGTAAGGAATAGTGCCCAGCCAATCGATAAATCGGGGAAATCGTTCGCTGACCTGCAATGGAGATAGACCATTCCTCTACCGTCCAGCACAAGTGGAAGGTGGCGATTGGGATTCAATTTGGAGTTAAATTAATTTCCTTGATAACTGGAACAAATGAAACACATTTTTTATTTTTTTGTGTAATTAATAGCTAATAATATCCAAGCTTCGCCGTGTGTGTTAAAACCTTAACACAGGGAGGTATGCATATAAAAACTAACTAAGGCAGTCCTGAGAAACGCCTACAATAATGCTAAGTAAATCTGTCAGGGAAAGTAATGATTACATAAGAATTAATAACTTAATTACATAAGAATTACGGAACTGCAGCAGGCCTATATTGGCCTATACGAGGCAGTTCCTATTGAAATAACTACCGCAAAATGATTCATATGTTTTTCTAACCTTACCGAGGACGCTAAGCCCCGAAATAATCACAAGGCAAATCATCCCAAGCTAAATCATCGCAATGCATCGCAAGTGGGTATGTGGTACTCATTTCAATGGTACTGAACTTGACCCATTAATGTTGATCACGTACCCTGCAGCAGTCACCGTGCAAAAATAATTGAACGAGACTAGCCTCGAGCGTATGTCCTACAAGCTTCAACAAACAGATATTCTGTTTCACAAATATAATATTCAACAGTAAAGTGACCTCAAGGATTCGAACCAAGACCATCAGGATAGCAGCCGAGTACTATGTCCAGGATAGTTAAAAGATGAACAAATAAGTCTTCTGTTTCATTGTTTCTATCACGACCTTCAAACACTATAATGCAAATAATGAAAGAGTGAGCATGATGCTAGAGGTCCCACCCTGGCGGCCTGGGTTCGAATCCAATAGGCGGTCATCACCTTTACTATTGAACAAATGTAGCTTCGCAACCAATCTAACTTTACACACACAATTAATGATATATATATATATATATATATATATATATATATATATATATATATATATATATATATATATATATATATATATATATATGTGTGTGTGTGTGTATATCACGAAATTAAACACGTAAGTTTAAAATGTGACAATGTCTGTGACATTGACTCTGTCTGTAAATGTGACAGTGGCATTGTCATATATATATATATATATATATATATATATATATATATATATATATATATATATATATATATATACATATATACATATATATATATATATATATATATATATATATATATATATATATATATATATATATATATAGCCAAGTTTTCATGAATTAATTGTTTTTCGATTACCTAACCTACCTAACCTAACCTAACTTTTTCGGCTACCTAACCTAACCTAACCTATAAAGATAGGTTAGGTTAGGTTAGGTAGGGTTGGTTAGGTTCTGTCGTATTACTACGTTAATTTTAACTCCAATAAAAAAAATTGACCTCATACATAATGAAATGGGTAGCTTTATCATTTCATAAGAAAAAAATAAAGAAAATATATTAATTCACGAAAACTTGGCTTATTAGGCAAATCGGGCCTTGCATAGTAGGCTGAGAAGTGCGTTCTGGCTACTAGGTACGACATATATATATATATATATATATATATATATATATATATATATATATATATATATATATGTCGTACCTAGTAGCCAGAATGCACTTCTCAGCCTACTATGCAAGGCCCGATTTGCCTAATAAGCCAAGTTTTCATGAATTAATTATTTTTCGACTACCTAACCTACCTAACCTAACCTAACCTAACTTTTTCGGCTACCTAACCTAACCTAACCTATAAAGATAGGTTAGGTTAGGTTAGGTAGGGTTGGTTAGGTTCGGTCATATATCTTCGTTAATTTTAACTCCAATAAAAAATAATTGACCTCATACATAATGAAATGTGTAGCTTTATCATTTCATAAGAATAAAATTAGTGAAAATATATTAATTCATGAAAACTTGGCTTATTAGGCAAATCGGGCCTTGCATAGTAGGCTGAGAAGTGCGTTCTGGCTACTAGGTACGACATATATATATATATATATATATATATATATATATATATATATATATATATATATATATATTATATATATATATATATATATATATATATATATATATATATAATATATATATATATATATATATACATATATATATTCGTAGCAGTCTTTCTTGTAAACATATGTTGGTGAATATGACCGAAAAGGTAAGATTAATAATTCTAACACGAATCTTCTCAATATTTCTTGTTTTCTTCACTGTCGGTGGTAATAAAAAAAATAACCATTCTCCGAAATTCCCTTTTTTTAATCGTCTGACGCCTGAACGCGTTTTGTAATTCGTATTACATTTTCAAAGACATAATTTACACACAAATTCTTCGTACTTATACTCTATTGGATGAGGTGATATGGTACAAAAGTTTTGGGTGAGGTGACAAACACAAGCCAGAACACGAAACAATGGGTATAAATTGGATAAGTTAACATATGAATGGAAGTAACTGCAGAAGGTCTATTGGCCCATACTTCCTCTTGCTGCTTCCATATTGCTTCGGGATCTTGAAGTAGGTAGAATATAGTTGTGCATTAATTGGCTGTTGATTGCTTGTGTTGACTTTTTGATGTGTAGTGACTCGCCGACCCTGTCGATGATTTCTGTGTTGTTTGTTAAGATTTTTCTGGTGATGGTCAGGTTGTGAGAAGAGATTATGTGTTCCTTGATGGCTCCCTGTTTATGTCTTGATAGTCGTCTAGAAAGAGACGTTGTTGTCTTGCCTATATACTGAGTTCTTTGGGGCTTACAGTCCCCAAGAGGGCATTTAAAGGCATAGACGATGTTGGTCTCCTTCAAAGCGTTTTGCTTGGTGTCTGGCGAGTTTTTCATGAGTAGATTGGCCGTTTTTTTTGGTTATATAATAAATTATCAACTGTAACTTCTGATTTTTGTCTGTAGGGATGACATTCCTATTAACAATATCTTTCAGAACATAAGAACATAAGAACATAAGAACAAAGGCAGCTGCAGAAGGCCTATTGGCCCATACGAGGCAGCTCCTATTTATAACCACCCAAACCCACTCATATACATGTCCAACCCATGCTTGAAACAATCGAGGGACCCCACCTCCACAATGTTACGCGGCAATTGGTTCCACAAATCAACAACCCTGTTACTGAACCAGTATTTACCCAAGTCTTTCCTAAATCTAAACTTATCCAATTTATACCCATTGTTTCGCGTTCTGTCCTGTGTTGATACTTTCAACACTTTCAATACCCTATTAATATCCCCTTTGTTATGTCCATTCATCCACTTGTAAACCTCTATCATGTCACCCCTAACTCTTCGCCTTTCCAGTGAATGCAAATTAAGCTTTGTTAATCTTTCTTCATATGAAAGATTTCTAATTTGGGGAATTATCTTAGTCATCCTACGCTGGACACGTTCAAGTGAATTTATATCCATTCTATAATATGGCGACCAAAACTGAACTGCATAATCTAAATGGGGCCTAACCAGAGCAAGATATAGCTTGAGAATCACACCAGGTGTCTTGTTACTTACGCTGCGATTAATAAATCCGAGTGTCCTATTTGCCTTATTACGAACATTTATGCATTGATCCTTTTGTTTTAAATTCTTACTAATTATAACTCCCAGATCCCTTTCGCAATCCGACTTCGCAATCTCAACACCATCTAGCTCGTATCTTGTAACTCTATTATCATTACCTAGCTTCAGAACTTTACATTTATCAGCATTAAACTGCATCTGCCAGTCCTTTGACCATTTCAAAACCCTATCTAGATCAACTTGAAGTGATAGTGAGTCCTCCTCCGAATTAATTTCCCTACCGATTTTCGTATCATCGGCAAATTTGCAAATGTTGCTACTCAAACCTGAATCTAAATCATTTATATATATTATAAACAACAGAGGACCCAAGACAGAGCCTTGAGGCACTCCACTTACAACATTTTCCCACTCTGACTTGACTCCATTTATACTAACTCTCTGTTTCCTTTGGTATTGCCATGCCCTAATCCAGCTTAATATAGCACCCCCAATACCATGAGCCTCTATCTTTTTAATCAGTCTTTCATGTGGCACTGTATCGAAAGCTTTGCTAAAGTCAAGGTACACAACATCACAATCCTTACCACTATCAACTGCCTCAACTATGCTAGAATAAAAAGATAACAAATTTGTTAAACATGAACGGCCATTTATAAAACCATGTTGCGACTCAATTATTAATTTATGTTTTTCAAGATGAAGACGAATTTTATTTGCTATTATAGATTCGAGTAACTTTCCCACAATAGACGTTAAGCTAATTGGTCGATAGTTAGACGCAAGTGATCTATCTCCTTTCTTAAAAACTGGTATCACATTAGCAACTTGTTTTTTTTGGACATTAGCAACTTGTTTTTTTCAGGACCCTTTCCTCCGTTTTATGAGCCGTCGAAAAGAAGTTCCTGTAAAATAGTCTAATTGGGAGTACAAGTGTTGTGTTGGTTGACTCTTCAGAAGTTGCATGGCGTTTTACCTTTCTTTTTATGATGTCTTCAACGAAACCGTTAGAGAAGCCGTTGTTGACTAGGACTTGCCTTACCCTACAGAGTTCTTCATCGACTTCTTTCCATCCTGAGCTGTGGCTTAGAGCACGGTCGAAGTAAGCATTGACACCACTCCTCTTGTACCTGTCTGGGCAGTCACTATTGGCATTGAGGAACATTCCTATGTTTGTTTCTTTGGTGTAGACTGCAGTATGGAAGCCTGTGCTCCTTTCCGTGATTGTTACATCCAGAGAGGGCAGTTTCCCATTGTTCTCCATCTCGTACGTGAAACTCAACACAGAATTCTGTTCAAATGTCTCCTTCAGCTGCTGCAGACATCTGGCATCAGGTACCTGTGTAAAAATGTCGTCAACATACGTGCAGTATATGGCGGGTTTTAAGCCCATGTCAACTAAGACCCTTTGCTCGATGGTGCCCATGTAAAAGTTCACAAACAGGGCACCTAGGGGAGAACCCATGGCGACCCCATCTACTTGCTTGTACATGTGCCAGTCTGGGCTCACGAAGGGTGCCTCCTTGGTGCAGGCTTGGAGTAGTTTCCTCAGTATGCATTCTGGCATGTCAAGAGGAGTGCAGGCTGGCTCACGATATACTCTGTCTGCTATCATCCCGATTGTCTCGTCCACAGGTACGTTGGTAAATAGTGACTCCACATCCAACGAGGCTCTTATCCCCGTGGCCAGTGCTCCACGCATTAAGGGGCCTCGACTGCTGAAAAAACGGAGGAAAGGGTCCTGAAAGATATTGTTGATAGGAACGTTATCCCTACAGACAAAAATCAGAAAATACAATTGATAATTTATTAAAAACCAAAAAAACGGCCAATCTACTCATAAAAAACTCGCCAGACACCAAGCAGAACGCTTTGAAGGAGACCAACGTCGTCTATGCCTTTAAATGCTCACTTGGGGACTGTAAGCCCAAAAGAACTCAGTATATAGGCAAGACAACAACATCTCTTTCTAGGCGACTAACAATGCATAAGCAACAGGGAGCCATCAAGGAACACATAATCTCTTCTCACAACCAGACCATCACTAGAGAAATCTTAACAAACAACACAGAAATCATCGATAGGTACGGCGATAGCTGGCGGCTTGACATAAGCGAGGAACTACACATCAAAAAGTCAACACAAGCCATCCACAGACAATTAATGCACAACTATATTTTTCCAACTTCAAGACCCCGAACCAATATGGGAAGCAGCAAGTGGAAGTATGGGCCAATAGACCTTCTGCAGTTACTTCCATTCATATGTTAACTTATCCAATTTATACCCATTGTTTCGTGTTCTGTCTTGTGTTTGTCAACTCACCCAAAACTTTTGTACCATATCATCACATCCAATAGAGTATAAGTACGAAGAATTGTGTGTAAATTATGTCTTTGAAAATGTTGTACGAATTACGAAACGTGTTCAGGCGTCAGACAATTAAAAAAATTAATTTCGGAGAATTGTTATTTTTATTACCACCGACAGTGAAGAAAAACATAAGAAATACTGAGAAAATTCATGTTAGAATTATTAATCTTACCTTTTCGGTCATATTCAACAACATATCTATATATATATATATATATATATATATATATATATATATATATATATATATATATATATATATATATTATAT
>WNGS01143410.1:0-11654 GCA_020271785.1 Procambarus virginalis
ACTCTCATAATCGTGCGCGTGAAGGGGGCCAGAGAGAGAGAGAGAGAGAGAGAGAGAGAGAGAGAGAGATGAGAATGAATGAGTGTGTACATCTCCGCTTATGTTGACATAGATCAGCTGATAGGCCACTAAGGTGTGCTTATGCTGGCCGCGGTCGATGTCCCTTCACTGAGACCATATGAACAATATCTACTTCCACACTACGCCAGAAATTCTCCCTGAAATTCAAAAAGATACTATTAAAAATATTAAACACCCCCCATTCCCCCTTTTGCTACGAGTACTTTGTAAACAATTTCATTTATTTTGCTGCCACGCTTGGCTTCTAGACACCTGGCTTCTGGAAAGACCAGTTTTGGAAATGTAAGTCAGTGTCGACGCTAATAACCAGGAACCCAGAGTCGAGCCTTGAAAGTTCTTGTTGGGGAGAACATGTTGGGCAGGGTTGGAAGGGGTTGGGGTCGGTGGTTCGAGGGGCAGAATGCATTCCGCGGGCCTCTGAAAGTATTGCCGTGTGTGTGTGTGTGTGTGTGTGTGTGTGTGTGTTGTGTGTGGTGTGTGTGTGTGTGTGTGTGTGTGTGTGTGTGTGTGTGTGTGTGTGTGTGTTGGGGGAAGGGGTGGGGTGTGTGGGGAAAGGGGTGAGTGGGGGAGGATCGTGTGAACGGGCTTAAGGGGTCTTAGCTTGGGGTCTTGTCTTCAGGTGATGGCCGGCTGATGGTTATTCACACTCATCATTTTATACCTCTTGGAACGTGTACAGAATTTGTATTACCTATTTTCTCTTTTACTTCGTTGTGTGTGTGTGGGGGGGGGGGACTGGAGCAAACATTGCGTGTGTGTGTGTGTGAGTGGTGCACACACACACGCTGCGTGTGTATGAGTGAGAGAGTGAATGGCGTGCACATTCACCAGCAAGTCATGATAATGAGCTCAGGGGTCCCACTCACCCAACTCCTTTCCTTTATAAAGTCACCACCACGTTAAGCACTGTAGTCCACTACGGGCTCACCATAGCCCGTGCTATTGGAACTGTTCCGAGTAGCTGAATCTATAACAACAACATAAACACTGTACCTTACTTTCCCGTTCTTCCTCACCAATCAAAACCCCACAAACTGTTTACAACTTTGGTCATTCCCTCAACACAGTCGGGTTGTTGTTGTTGTTATAGATTCGCTACTCGGAACAAGCTCCAAGTAGCACGGGCTATGGTGAGCCCGTGATAGCTGAGAGCTGTTGTCCAAGATCAGCTCAATGGCAGCCTCACTCTAGGAACTGGTCTATTTAATGAGATGATTATGTATATATGCATTGTTATCTATGTTTATTATTGAAATAGTAGCTATCATGTTATATACACTCATATTAGGTACTGAGTCTGGGGCTCTGGGCTTGTCGTGCTTGGGAGCCGGTCGGCCGAGCTGACAGCACGCTGAACTTGTGATCCTGTGGTCCTGGATTCGATCCCAGGCGCCGGCGAGAAACAATGGGCAGAGTTTGTTTCACCCTATGCCCCTGTTACCTAGCAGTAAAATAGGTACCTGGGTGTTAGTCAGCTGTCACAGGCTGCTTCCTGGGGGTGGAGGCCTGGTCGAGGACCGGGCCGCGGGTACACTAAAAAGCCCCGAAATCATCTCAAGATAACTCCCTTCGTGTTGTTAGTTGGTATATTATCCCGGATATTGTATTCTGTATGTTGTATGTTGAGAGAATATGGTGTAAATGGGAGGGAGCCGAGTAATGAAGACCAATACTGAGGAAGTGTGAGAATATTGACCTTAAATATGACATTAAGGACGTGGCCACTTCTGCAGTGTTGACGGCTCTGATGTGCTGACCACTCCCGCCACGACGACGGGTCAGGCCTTGAGACGACTTCTACCACGACGGGTCAGACCTTGAGACGACTTCTACCACGACGGATCAGGCCTTGAGACGACTTCTAACACGACGGGTCAGGCCTTGAGACGACTTCTACCACGACGGGTCAGGCCTTGAGACGACTTCTACCACGACGGGTCAGGCCTTGAGACGACTTCTACCACGACGGGTCAGGCCTTGAGACGACTTCTACCACGACGGGTCAGGCCTTGAGACGACTTCTACCACGACGGGTCAGGCCTTGCGACGACTCGTGTCGCGCCATTCTCTACCTTCTCCGCAAGTCGGAGAAGGAATGAGGTTAGACCATCAGCAGACTGACCATTCACAAGATGCCAGACATGGACATTGTCCTTCATATAGAGGTTGACAAGTACTGCCTGCGACAACGTGCGAGAAACCTTGTTCTCTGAACTCAACACATGACTCTTCATTGTCGTTAAAGAATGAAACACTACGCTAGAATCCTCCATAGGATTTTACCTGTGGCAATACCGTGATATAAGAACATAAGAACAAAGGTAACTGCAGAAGGCCTATTGGCCCATACGAGGCAGCTCCTATTTATAACCACCCAATCCCACTCATATACATGTCCAACCGCGCTTGAAACAATCGAGGGACCCCACCTCCACCAATCGTGTGATATATATCACACAATATTAAGGCAGTGCTGTGGAACATCGCCTGGTTTGTTTCAGATACGAAATATAATCTGACATCTCCTTTCTAGGCTGATATTGCTGCATTTTTGTTATTAACCTCATAGCAGGTTGGCATTTCCATTTGCGCAAGTAAAGGTTAGAGTGCCATCATCAGCGAGGGCTTGAGCATCAGGTACAAGATACAAACATTCCATGCCAAGGTGCCAAGCATATTTTCTTGTTGCATTTCTGGCACCAGTTGACTGACTTTCACAATCTACTCAGTTAGACACTGACATTCTCTCCCTTCCTCTCTCCCGGCCCCTAACATACATACATACATACATACATACATACATACATACATACATACATACATACATACATACATACATACATACATACACATGACCTCTTCAATCTGGTGACCAATGTCTTCAGTCAAGTTTCGAGCTGTTCAATAAATTACGGCTGGCTCTCCTCAAGTATGATGGGGATACACCATTGGAAGAGCGGAAAGTGAAAGAGAGATGACGTTATTGAGAAGCTGTATGCGGATGTGAGTGTTTAAGGAGTCAAGCACTCCCTGGTCGACTCAGGTTTTTTTGTGATTATAAAACCAGTTAGGTGTGTGTGTTTGCAAGACTACTCTCCCTTGAGTGCGGGTTCTTACGCACTCACACGCTTGTCTTGGTGGCGTGGTACATGTGTAGTGAGCTAGGGTGGACACACACACACACATACACACATGCTACAATAATGTATATTAAAACACACATTGGGCATGTATACAAAAAGCTAAGAAGCGTTGAGAAAGAGACGCAAGTATGTAATGCGTATAAGGCTTGCGGCTCACTACTCGCGGGAGTTGAAATCTCCAGCTGGGGCAGGCGCGTCGTCTGCACAAACCGCCTCGGACTGGTGAATAATATATGTGTCTAGAGGCTTATACCGTTGTTGTTGTTGTTATAGATTCAGCTACTCAGAGCAAGTTCCAAGTAGCACGGGCTATGGTGAGCCCGTAGTGGACTTGTGTTGGCGCTCGCTCCTCCGCAGTTGATATACTGCCACTGTGTGCTGCAAGTGAGGGCGGGAGGCAGCTGGTTTCACTCTAGCATCCCAGTTAATGTGTAAAACACTTTATCGGTGATGGGGTGGTATATATATATATATATATATATATATATATATATATATATATATATATATATATATATATATATATATATATATATAGTAACTGAAAACTCACACCCCAGAAATGACTCGAACCCATACTGCAAGGAGCAACGCAACTGGTATGTACATGACGCCTTAAACAGCGTTTAAGGCGTCCTGTACATACCAGTTGCGTTGCTCCTGGCAGTATGGGTTCGAGTCACTTCTGGGGTGTGAGTTTTCAGTTGCATATAGTCCTGGGGACCATTCAGGCTTGTTCGCATATATATATATATATATATATATATATATATATATATATATATATATATATATATATATATATATATATATATAGTATTGGTGTGGGAAATGTAATGGAGGTGTTGTGGCTTGTGTTTTATTTTTACTAGTTATCAAGACTGCTTCGAAAGAATATATTACAGACTTAATTTAATTAGTTTGCCCCAAAGCAGCCTGTATCTGTGCCATAAAGTTACAGGAATTATTCCCGTGTCTGTATGTTACAGAAAAAAATATAGTTGAATTTTTAAGCACAATTATAAATATATTTTTGAGATTTTCAGCATTGTTCTTGCTTAAAAACTCAGCCAAAATGGTGTTGAGTTTTTATCATGAATAGTATAACATTTACGCTTGGAGTATGTTCAAGTTGACAAGGACCTGACAGCTGAATAGACAGCGCTTCGGATTCGTAATCCTGAGGTTCCGGGTTCGATCCCCTGTGGAGGCGAAAACAAATGGGCAGAATTTGTTCACTTAGCAGTAAATAGGTACCTGGGAGTTAGACAGCAGCTACGGGCTGCTTCCTGGGAATGTGTAACAAAAGGAGGCCTGGTCGAGGACCGGGCCGCAGGGACGCTTAAGCCCCAAATCATCTCAAGATAACCTCAAGATAACCAGACTCTGATTCCACTCACTGCTTAAGGCGTGTATGAAGTTTATTTGAGGTCGGTGTTCAGTTTCAGTCCTCTGCTCAGAGTGGGGAGACATTCTGTATGTAACTGAAGTTGCCGACACCCAGCTCAACCCCCTGTAGGTACTGAATTGTTAACAGTTATCTGATGGGCTTAGCAACTCTCACGCCCCATCCAGCTGCCACCCACCACCATCACTATCACCACCACCATCGCCACCACCACACACCATCACCACTATCAAATTCACAACCACCACCACCACCCGTATACACATTATATCATCCTTCTTTCATTATAACACCCTATAATCATTTCCTAGACGCATTATACAACAATTTTTTCTTGTCCTGAACTATGAGGGCTCAAAGGTTCCTCTTATGGGTGGCTGCCCAACCACTTAGGGTGGACGGTAGAGTGACGGTCTCGCTTCATGCAGGTCGGCGTTCAATCCCCGACCGTCCACAAGTGGTTGGGGCACCATTCCTAATCCTGACCCCCTTCCCAGTGATATATAGTCGTAATGGCTTGGCGCTTTCCCCCCTGATAATCCCCTCCCTCCCTAAACCACACTTCCGGTACTAACCCTTAAGCACTTATTATATCAAGGTAACCTAAACACTTCACCTAAGTTAACCTAACGTAACCTAGGACTAACCTAACCTACGTAAACCTCGTCTAACCTAAGTTAACCTAACGTAACCTAGGACTAACCTAACGTAACCTAGGACTAACCTAACGTAACCTAGGACTAACCTAACGTAACCTAGGACTAACCTAACCTAAGTAAACCTCGTCTAACCTAAGTTAACCTAACGTAACCTAGGACTAACCTAACGTAACCTAGGACTAACCTAACCTAAGTAAACCTCGTCTAACCTAAGTTAACCTAACATAACCTAGGACTAACCTAACCTAAGTAAACCTCGTCTAACCTAACTGCCTACATCCGCAAGTTATATTCAGATTTTGTATTGAAAAAAGGTTGGTTATTGAACTGAATGAGCCATCGGTCTGTAGTAAGTCAAATGCTGACTTATTACCATCGATGACAGCTAGTATATATGTACTGTTGTCTCGGGTTAGAGAGGCTAGCTGTACAGCTACATATTTTTTCAATAACATAGATGCTAATATGTGGTTTTATATATAATTTCTATTTTAACAGGTGTTTTTTGAGGAAAGTGTAGCACAGCGAACAATGAACATGACCAAAAATAGCAGGAATAGTCACAAATAATGAATGAAAGCTTGAGCTATGAGAGGGCATAAATTACATTTATGCCCCCGGAAATAAATTAAATTCTTGCGGTGAATTTGACCGTTTGGAGGCTAGGCGGCGGACTGTGGCTAGCGATGACTCACCCTAGCCTATCCTGCTATATATAGCTACACTCCCCTACCCCTACACCTCTAATACACACCACCCCATACACCCTGAGGTGTCCCCTGCACCACCATCACCACCACCATCACCACAATCACAGCGGGTATGATTGTGGTGGATAATGGCGGCCGCGGCCTGCTCTCCATACCCTGGTGGCCTGCATACCCACCCCCAGATGCCCGCCTGCCTTTAGGCATCTTTCGCTACCATTAAATAACGCATTTCCCCGCCCTCAGGGCAGAGATTGTAGGCTAATTCGTGCGTTTGTAGCGTACTGTGATGAGTCTGGAGGCGAGGGAGGTTGGGTAAGGTTGAGTAAGGTGGGGCAGTGTGGTGTGTGGTGGTGAGGCTGGTGGCAGCCACCTTGAGTGACTGGCCGCCGCCGGCCCACCAGTCTGCTTGACCACGTTCTCCCTATCCCTTACTCTTCCTACACCCCCTTCCACCTGTTCCTCGGTGCTCTAGTCCAGTGTGTGTGTGGGACAGGCGGCCAGGAAGGCCAGCACTGGTGGGTATAGTGCTTACACGACGGTGAAGGCAGCTTACACGACGGTGAAGGCAGCTTATCATGGTGAAGGCAGCTGCAGCCTAATGCACCACCGCCACCACCCACCCACCCGCCTCTCATCTCGACGTACACCAGCGGTAAGAATTGTATACCCCAAATTTCTTAAACCATATAGCGCATCCAAACAGAAAAACAAAATCCCATCAGGGTTAAGGGGACGGGAGGAAACTCATTGTTGACCAGACCACACACTAGAAGGTGAAGGGACGACGACGTTTCGGTCCGTCCTGGACCATTCTCAAGTCGATTGTGAAATCCCAGGAAACTCATTGATTATGGCTTCCACAGTGGGCCACTTTGGACAGGGGCCACTTTGGTAGAGCCAAGGCACTAGGAAGACTCGGGGGTATATTGTTTCCTTATACAAGGAAGGGGGTATAGGAGGCTATATAATATAGAGCCCTTGTGCTGCGTGGTTCGTAGTAGACCTTCCCAACGGGCTCTGCCCTTCAATACATTTACCGCAGGCAACACTACACACCTGCTCTGACACCCGTTACAACACCACCACACACCTGTCCCGCCCCCCCTCACACCCCTGTCCCGCCCCCCCCCCTCACACCCCTATTCAACAACAACAAAACACTTCCCACTTTGGAATCACACAATGCCAAAGAGGAGAGTTTAAGATAAGTAAAACGCTAGGGACATAGAGCCTATACATAGGGTGAATAGGGTGGGTTGTGGATGGGGTTGGGGGAGTTCTGGTATGGGTATTATGGTGGTAGTGGAGAGGGGGGGGTGTTCGAGATCGTGGGGTGGGGGGGGGGAAGGTATTTGCCAGTTTCCTTTCACTCTTTTCCGAGCCTCATAAGGGTGAGAAACTTATGGTTTCTCTAATGATTCTTCACTAATCGTCCCTATGCTCTGCGCCTGGTTGTAAATCGCTTACCGGATCGTGTTCTTGGGAGGGATGACATTCGGTTAAGGAACTTATACTGTTAATTTTTAACAGGGTGTGGTGTTAACTTTAGATGGTGTGGTGTTAACTGTAGCAGTGTGTGTGTGGTGTTAACTGTAGCAGTGTGTGTGTGTGTGGTGTTAACTGTAGCAGTGTGTGTGTGTGGTGTTAACTGTAGCAGTGTGTGTGTGTGTGGTGTTAACTGTAGCAGTGTGTGTGTGGTGTTAACTGTAGCAGTGTGTGTGTGTGTGGTGTTAACTGTAGCAGTGTGTGTGTGGTGTTAACTGTAGCAGTGTGTGTGTGTGTGGTGTTAACTGTAGCAGTGTGTGTGTGTGCGGTGTTAACTGTAGCAGTGTGTGTGTGTGGTGTTAACTGTAGCAGTGTGTGTGTGTGGTGTTAACTGTAGCAGTGTGTGTGTGTGTGGTGTTAACTGTAGCAGTGTGTGTGTGGTGTTAACTGTAGCAGTGTGTGTGTGGTGTTAACTGTAGCAGTGTGTGTGTGTGGTGTTAACTGTAGCAGTGTGTGTGTGTGTGGTGTTAACTGTAGCAGTGTGTGTGTGTGTGTGTTAACTGTAGCAGTGTGTGTGTGTGGTGTTAACTGTAGCAGTGTGTGTGTGTGGTGTTAACTGTAGCAGTGTGTGTGTGTGGTGTTAACTGTAGCAGTGTGTGTGTGGTGTTAACTGTAGCAGTGTGTGTGTGTGGTGTTAACTGTAGCAGTGTGTGTGTGCGGTGTTAACTGTAGCAGTGTGTGTGTGGTGTTAACTGTAGCAGTGTGTGTGTGTGGTGTTAACTTTAGCAGTGTGTGTGTGTGTGGTGTTAACTGTAGCAGTGTGTGTGTGTGTGGTGTTAATTGTAGCAGTGTGTGTGTGTGGTGTTAACTGTAGCAGTGTGTGTGTGTGTAGTGTTAACTGTAGCAGTGTGTGTGTGTGTAGTGTTAACTGTAGCAGTGTGTGTGTGCGGTGTTAACTGTAGCAGTGTGTGTGTGCGGTGTTAACTGTAGCAGTGTGTGTGTGTGGTGTTAACTGTAGCAGTGTGTGTGTGTGTAGTGTTAACTGTAGCAGTGTGTGTGTGCGGTGTTAACTGTAGCAGTGTGTGTGTGTGGTGTTAACTGTAGCAGTGTGTGTGTGTGGTGTTAACTGTAGCAGTGTGTGTGTGTGTGGTGTTAACTGTAGCAGTGTGTGTGTGTGTGGTGTTAACTGTAGCAGTGTGTGTGTGTGGTGTTAACTGTAGCAGTGTGTGTGTGTGGTGTTAACTGTAGCAGTGTGTGTGTGTGGTGTTAACTGTAGCAGTGTGTGTGTGGTGTTAACTGTAGCAGTGTGTGTGTGTGTGGTGTTAACTGTAGCAGTGTGTGTGTGTGGTGTTAACTGTAGCAGTGTGTGTGTGTGGTGTTAACTGTAGCAGTGTGTGTGTGGTGTTAACTGTAGCAGTGTGTGTGTGTGGTGTTAACTGTAGCAGTGTGTGTGTGTGTGGTGTTAACTGTAGCAGTGTGTGTGTGTGTGGTGTTAACTGTAGCAGTGTGTGTGTGTGTGGTGTTAACTGTAGCAGTGTGTGTGTGTAGTGTTAACTGTAGCAGTGTGTGTGTGTGTGGTGTTAACTGTAGCAGTGTGTGTGTGTGTGGTGTTAACTGTAGCAGTGTGTGTGTGTGGTGTTAACTGTAGCAGTGTGTGTGTGGTGTTAACTGTAGCAGTGTGTGTGTGTGGTGTTAACTGTAGCAGTGTGTGTGTGTGGTGTTAACTGTAGCAGTGTGTGTGTGTGGTGTTAACTGTAGCAGTGTGTGTGTGTGGTGTTAACTGTAGCAGTGTGTGTGTGCGGTGTTAACTGTAGCAGTGTGTGTGTGTGTGGTGTTAACTGTAGCAGTGTGTGTGTGTGGTGTTAACTGTAGCAGTGTGTGTGTGTGGTGTTAACTGTAGCAGTGTGTGTGTGCGGTGTTAACTGTAGCAGTGTGTGTGTGTGGTGTTAACTGTAGCAGTGTGTGTGTGTGGTGTTAACTGTAGCAGTGTGTGTGTGGTGTTAACTGTAGCAGTGTGTGTGTGTGTGGGTGTTAATTGTAGCAGTGTGTGTGTGTGGTGTTAACTGTAGCAGTGTGTGTGTGTGGTGTTAACTGTAGCAGTGTGTGTGTGGTGTTAACTGTAGCAGTGTGTGTGTGTGGTGTTAACTGTAGCAGGTGTGTGGTGATGAAAAAAATTGGAGCTAGCAATGCGATGGATTCGAACCCTCGACCTGGGTACTGATTGATTGATGAAGATTAAGCCACCCAAGTAGTGGCACGGGCATGAATAACCCGTAAACTAGGTACTCCAGAGCCGCCCAGCTTATACCATATCGTTGTCCTGAGGTAAGGTGCGCGGCTTGGCAGTCGGCAGGTCGAGAGTTCGAATCCTTTGCATAATTCAAATTTATTTTCTCATATCAGTTTGTATTTAACGCGTGTCGTTAGGATCGACACAAGGATCGATGGAAGGGAGCCGGTCGGCCGAGCGGACAGCACGCTGGACTTGTGATCCTGTGGTCCCAGGTTCGATCCCAGGCGCCGGCGAGAAACAATGGGCAGAGTTTCTTTCACCCTATGCCCCTGTTACCTAGCAGTAAAATAGGTACCTGGGTGTTAGTCAGCTGTCACGGGCTGCTTCCTGGGGGTGGAGGCTGGTCGAGGACCGGGCCGCTGGGACACTAAAGCCCCGAAATCATCTCAAGATAACCACACAATGTTCACCTGTACACTTGCAATGTTGAACATGTTGCCCACGCCAAACGCTGAGTTGTTCTTCATGGATAACAACTTGAACAAATCAGTGTCCGGGTGAAGGATGTTATAGCGACGTGAGAACAGTCCAGCAGCTGACCTGAGGGCTTTATAAACTCTGCAAATTAGAATCAATCGCCTGATCACCACCTCATCATCACCTGCATCATCGTATCATCATATCTGCATCACTCAATGCATCATGTCAATCTGCAAATATCATTTATTGCTCAAGAATAAAGAGAACTTTGGATTTAAGAGGAGTCAAACATGTCCAATTCTTGTGCCAATAGTCCTATGGTTAGGTTAGGTTAGGTTAGGTTTGGTTAAGTTAGGTTAAGTTAGGTTAGGTAGGTTTGGTTAGGTTAGGTTAGTAGGTAGGTTTTGGTTTGGTTTGGTTAGGTTAGGTTTGGTTAGGTTTGTTAGGTTAGGTTAGGTAAGGTTAGGTAAGGTTAAGTTAGGTTAGGTTAGGTTAGGTTTGGTTAGGTTAGGTTAGGTTAGGTTTGGTTAGGTTAGGTTAGGTAGGTTAGGTAAGGTTAGGTTAGGTAGGTTAGTTAAGGTTAAGTTGGTAAGGTTAAGTTAGGTTAGGTTAGGTAAGGTTAAGTTAGGTTAGGTTAGGTTAGGTTTGGTTAGGTTAGGTTAGGTTAGGTTATATTGCCTCCTGACATTGTGAGCTTATATTTAGTACTTAATTGAGCTTGTCAAGGTGCATACGGGGGTCCTTGTGTCATTGGTAGATTGGTCTGTCGAATTGTTCGAGTTCTAGAACAGAATTGTTCTTTGTTCTCGTTTTTCACTCGTTGAACAAGTTCCTTCGTATGTCGCATGTTTGCCTCTTGGGGGGTTTAATTGAGGTTTTATTTAATCCTTATATTATGACTCCTGTGTGTGTGGGTGTGTGTGTGTGTGTGTGTGTGTGTGTGTGTGTGTGTGTGAACACACCACACACACACACACACACACACACACACCACACACCGGAATATGTTCACACGGAATAGTAACAGAACGAGGGGACATGGATGGAAGTTGGAAACTCAGATGAGTCACAGAGATGTTAGGAAGTTTTCTTTTAGCGTGAGAGTAGTGGGAAAATGGAATGCACTCAAGGAACAGGTCGTGGAAGCAATACTATTCATAATTTTAAAACCAGGTATGATAGGGAAATGGGACAGGAGTCATTGCTGTAAACAACTGATGCTCGAAAGGCGGGATCTAAGAGTCAATGCTCGATAATGCAGACACATATAGGTGAGTACATATATATACACACACACACAGTATGGAGGCTGACTCCATACACAGTTTCAAGTGTAACTATGATAGAGCCCAGTAGCTCAGGAACCTGTACACCAGTTGATTGACGGTTGAGAGGCGGGACCAACAAGCCAGAGCTCAACCCCCCACCACACACACACACTACACACACACAAAA
>WNGS01143412.1:6392-24874 GCA_020271785.1 Procambarus virginalis
AAACAATTAATTCATGAAAACTTGGCTTATTAGGCAAATCGGGCCTTGCATAGTAGGGTAGGCTGAGAAGTGCGTTCTGGCTACTAGGTACGACATATATATATATATATATATATATATATATATATATATATATATATATATATATATATATATATATATATGTACATGTGAGAAAGCTGCATGAACGCGCAAGCCATATATCACTAAGAACTCTTTGACCCGGCCAGGATTCGAACCCACCCCGTCCAGGATTTGGCCGGGTCAAAGAGTTCTTAGTGATATATGTATATATATATATATATATATATATATATATATATATATATATATATATATATATATATATATATATATATATATATATATCATGGTCAGCACAGCACCGTCCTCAGAACAGCATCAAATGTAATTGTGCAATATAATTATGTCATCAAAGGGTCAATACAGCGCAACAAACGGCACCGAATCTAACTTGATGTAATTATGGAGTTGCGACCATTATCACACCAATCCGGCCTCACTGGGGCCACTGTGTGTTTGATGTGAGGTGATACACCATATTCCAATTACTCTAACGTCTTCAAGTCCACCTCGGAATACCTGACTAGCAATACGACGATAGACATTTGCCCGAGTTGCTCCTTTCGTGCTTACAAGACTCGCTGTAAATCTTTTAATAAGATACGTTACATATGAGGAGGGTCGGAGAGGAAGGGCCGAGCGGATATATAAAACATTAACTATCACCAGGAATTCATGTTCCCGCGGTTGTACTCTATGGGCCGCTAACCTCGCCTCTTTGATCTCCGCCAGGTAGGTTCTGTCTAGCAAGGTTACCTAGACATGCAAGCAAACGTTAATTGCTCGCTCAGTGGCATGAGGAACATGGTGCTCTTACTAATCATGGTGTAGTTTAGTGTATGGTGCTCTTGTATAACACATTAACGCATGCATCACAAAAAAAAATTTTATTTACCAAAAATACACTTATTATCAAATTATTATACACCTATTACAACTGGAATGTTTCAAATTAATATAAATGACGTGTTTATAATTTTAATCAAACGCGCGCACACACACACACACACACACACACACACACACACACACACACACACACACACACACACACACACACACACACACACACACACACACACACACAGGCACAGGCTGACTCCATACAAAGCTTCAAGTGTAGATATGATAGACCCCAGTAGGTTCAGGAATCTGTACACCAGTTGATTGACAGTTGAGAGGCAGGAGCAAAGAGCCAAAGCTCAACCCCCGCAAGCACAATTAGTTAAGTACAATTAGGTAAGTACACACACACACACACACATATTTGAGGAGTCTGGTAGCTGAATAGACAGCGCGCGGGACTCGGAATCCTGTGGCCCGAGCTCCGTTCTCGACGCCGGCAAAGGCAAATGAGCAGAGTTTCTTTCACCCTGATGCCCCTCTTACCTAACAGTGAATAGATACCTGGGTGTTAGACAGCTGTTACGGGCTGCTTCCTGGGTGTGTACTCACCTAGTTGTGTTTGCGGGGGTTGAGCTCTGGCTCTTTGGTCCCGCCTCTCAACCGTCAATCAACAGGTGTACAGATTCCTGAGCCTATTGGGCTCTATCATATCTACACTTGAAACTGTGTATGGAGTCAGCCTTCACCACATCACTTCCTAATGCATTCCATTTGTCAACCACTCTGACACTAAAGAAGTTCTTTCTAATATCTCTGTGGCTCATTTGGGCACTCAGTTTCCACCTGTGTCCCCTTGTGCGTGTGCCCCTTGTGTTAAATAGCCTGTCTTTATCTACCCTATCAATTCCCTTCAGAATCTTAAATGTGGTGATCATGTCCCCCCTAACTCTTCTGTCTTCCAGCGAAGTGAGGTTTAATTCCCGTAGTCTCTCCTCGTAGCTCATACCTTTCAGCTCGGGTACTAGTCTAGTGGCAAACCTTTGAACCTTTTCCAGTTTAGTCTTATCCTTGACTAGATATGGACTCCATGCTGGGGCTGCATACTCCAGGTGTGTGTGTGTGTGTGTGTGTGTGTGTGTGTGTGTGTGTGTGTGTGTGTGTGTGTGTGTGTGTGTGTGTGTGTGTGAAAAAATAGTGAGTAGTTAGTGACAGTTGATTGATTGACAGTTGAGAGGCGGGCCGAAAGGACACAGCTCAACCCTGTAAGCACAACTAGGTGATTACACACAAGACCCACATTCTACCGGGCGTATTACCCATCAACATTGCTAAATGTAAAAATTGAACTTTTCCAAAGTTGAATATTCACATTGTTCAATTTTTTTGTGTTAGATCTCTCTTTGCCGGGGGTTAATTTAGGCCACCACACTTCCTTAATGATCAGTCAGCAATTGCATTTCAGTGCTGGATACAGTTCAGGACAACACGTTATTGATGCTGGAATTGTTGCTTCAGGTGTTGCTGCTGCTGCTGTTGTTGCTGCTGCTGCTACTGCTGGAACTGTTACTTCTGGTGTTGCTCCCCCTCCCTGTCCGGCCCGTTGTTGTCGTCGTGAGGGGCTTGGTGGGCGGCTGCCGGAGTGTGATGCTCCATGGTGCGGTCCTCTGTCCTTTTGTGGCATTATGCTCCTGCTGCTGTCCTCACAAATTCTGCTAAACGACTTTTCCTTTTCCTTATGTTTCGTTTTTCTCTCCACCTCCCCTCCCTCTTCTCATTTCTCATTGACATTTCCTGCCGACCTTTTGCCTGTTTTGATTATTCTTTTGGCCTTCTTTTGTTTTGATGCTCAGGTGTTTGAGAAGGCATACTCTTGCATCCGTAGAACTGTAGTACCCAACATCTCAAGCGAAAGGACCCTTTTATTGTCAATCCTCCTTTCGTCACTGAACCCAATCTCGACGGACTGACAGTTCTTAAGGTGGCGTTTGTGGGGCGTATACTAACGACGCACCCCTAGGGGGTCCCGGCAAAATTGGCGACACGTCTCTTGTTGGGTATCCTGCCTCTAATTGTGACTCCGTGGTGAGTGTGGGGGCACATTCTTGAATGAAAGTCTGACCGATCGTCTTTATGTCGAATTCTGTTTGTCTTATACCTTCTAGGGCTCGTGGAGTGGGCGACCAAGCCCCCGAGTCGGGCCATGTTGGAAGACCGGGCTCTGTAGCCCCCGCTGCATTGGGACCCGACCTTGCTCTTCCTTTGACCCTCCTGACTACTCCCCTCTGCTCCCCTCCCTCCTCTGTTGTTGGGTCGAGCCACAAGCCCCCAGTGACCACCTCGTCCCCTGGTACGGCTCAGTTTCTCATTGTGCCTACTGCGTCTTTTCACCCCCCCTCTCTCAGGGGGCCCTCAACGCCGTTCACACCACGGCCGCACTTGCTTGATCCCTTCCCATACTGATGCGTACCAGGCCTTGTTTAGTCCCACTTCGTGGGTCAAATACTTTGATCTCCTCCCTCTGGATTCTTCTCCTCCTGACGATTTCTTCCTCCAAAGGCACCTTCTTGATTCAGTAGATGCCTCTGTTACTTTCAACCCCACCCGTCTCAGTACACGCGTTCGGGTTGTGGAGATTACCTTCGATGGTAGAACCCTTCCGCCCTCTGTCGTTCTTGCTAGTGCCAGGTGCTCCGTCCAGGAGTACATCCCCTCTCCTCGACTCTGTAATAAGTGCTGGATGTTTGGCCATGGTACCCTCCGGTGCTCCAGTACTGTCTCTCTCTGTCCCTTGTGTGCGGACAAAGGTCACTCTAAGTCAGAGTGCACTTCTCTCCAGCCTCATTGCCTCAATTTCAAACATTTCTCACTGTACATTTCAAACTTAAGGCAGCCGTCCTCGCCTTGAAGCACCGGGAACGTTTGTCTTTTCCTGAGGCGAGGCGCCAAGTCCGCCGTCTCCCCCCTTTCACTGGTGTCTCTTATGCTCGTTTGTTGCGCTCTTCCTCTCCTCGTCCTTCCCACCTTCCTCAGTCTCACAACCGTTTCCAACCATTAAACCCAAACACGCCCACTGCCTCCTCCTCTGTTCCTTTAAGTTCTGGCCCGAAGGGACCCCTCCTGCCTCTCTGTCTGGGGCTCCCCTTCTTTCTACCCAGTCTGTCTTGTCTCCTTTGTCTTCTTCCTCGCCTCCCTCCGATCCTCCTTCCTGTCCTTCTCCTCCGTCTCTTAGCTCTCCACGCTGCCTGTCAGTGCGGGCTGATGTCCTTCACTCCCCCAGCGGCCATCATGTTGTTTGCTCTCGTTCTGCTTCTCCTGTTGAGATGCTTCGATCTGTTGCCCAATACATTGTTACTGGGACGCCTGTCTCTTTGTGTCAGAAGCAAAAGCCAGGCTCGTCTCCTTCCTCCTCCTCGGCGGGTAAGAAGGCTTCGCTTCCTTCCTCACCCCCTACCTCTGACTCTCTCGCTCCATCTCCTTCCATTTCGGTGGTTGCGCCCCGTGTTCCTGCTATGGAGGTTTCTTTGGCCCCCACTTCCCTCTCGGTTGCTACCCTTGCTGAGGTGCACTCCCTTGTTTCTGCCCCTCCTGCTGCTATCCTTGACCCTCGGTTGTCCCCCCCTCTTCCTCCTCCTCCTCCGGACCCTGCTCGTCCGCCTCTGGTCAGTCCTCCAGCTCCCTTCCCTCCATCCTTACTCAGTTTACCCATGCCCCCCTAACCCTGACTTCCCTGATCCTGATCTTGCGTTTCTTTAACGTGCTGTGCTCATTTTTCCCCTTTGTTTCTTCATTGTCTTTTGTTGCTGTCCTATCTTTTCTTGTCGATGTCTATTCTTCAATGGAATATTCGTGGATATTTCGCCAATTTCCATGAACTCCAACTTCTGATTTCGTAGTTTTCGCCCCTTTGTGTCTGTCTCCCGGAGCCGATGCTTGGTGCTCGTCCTGGTCGCTTCCGTGGCTATTCTTTTCTCTTCCCCCCCCCCCTTGACTTTTTCTAGGGGGCCCGTTTCACTCCTGCTCTCTTGATTCGTTCTGATGTTCCCTTTGTCTCCTTACTTTTTCCGTAGCCTCTCCAATGTTCTGCTGCACGTGTCTTTGTGCGTAATTGGTACATGGTTTGTTCCATTTACCTCCCCCCGAATGTCCCACTTTCTCTTCCCGATCTTAAACATCTACTGGACTTTACCGGAGCCTGTGCTCCTGCTGGGTGATTTCAATTGTCGACATACCCTCTGGGGTGATGTTCTGACAAACACCTGGGGTCGCCTTCTCAAACCGTTCATCCTCTCTTTTTCCCTGTCTCTTCTGAATTCTGGTGAACCTACTCATTTGGACTCTCGGACTCGCACCCTTTCCTGTCTTGATCTTTTTCTCTGCCTGTCGTCTCTTTACCTGGATTTCACGTTGCGAGATCTTGATGACCTCCATGGCAGTGACCATTTCCCCATCCGTGTTACCTTTTTCTCTTTTCACCCTCCCCTCTCCTTCACTAGGTGGCAGTTTGCTAAGGCAGACTGGAACCTATTTACCCTCAGTGCTGCTCTCTCTGACCTCTCCATTCTGCTTCTTCCTCGCGCCCTCCTTTTTCATGACACCATCTTCGATGCTGCCCTCCTCTCTATTCCTTGCTCTTCCTCTCGGGGACCTCTGAAGTGCGTTTCCTGGTGGAATGTGGACTGTGTTTGGGCTGTCCGCTGTAAGCGTGCAGCGTGGAAGAGACACCGCCGCCGGCAGACGGCGAACTCTTTTCTTTTGTTTTGGAAGGTGAGTGCGGTGGCCCATAGGGCCATCTGTACAGCTAAGCGTTAATATTGAGCATCTTATGTGTCTACCATTACGTCCGAAACTCCTCTGCCACAGATCTGGAAGTGTATCCGCAAGATAGCGGGGTAAGTATGTTCTCGATGTCTTGCCGGTCCTTTATCTCCGTGGTTTTCTTGTAGCAGACTCGTTGCAGGTAGCGCCCGAACTGGGTTCCCACTTTTCTTCTGTCAGCTCTGGTTCTCATCTTCCTCAATCTTCTCTTCTTCGTAAACCTGTCCTTGAATCTCGTCCTTTGGATTTCTGCACTCATCTCAGACTTCCCTATAATGATCCCTTCTCTCTCTCTCTCTCTGAATTTCAGTCTACCCTGGCCCTCTGTGGTTCTACGGCGGCGGGCTCCGATGGCATTCATTTTGAGATGCTTTGCCATCTCCCTCTGTGCACGTCTCAGTATTTACTGAGTCTGTATAATTGGGTCTGGGAGTCGTTGACAGTCCCTGAGGACTGGCTCGATGCCATTGTCCTGAAGTTCAAGTATGTTTACTGAGACAAGAAAAAATATATCTCAAAAGGATAGAGTAGCTTAGGCTATTTCTATCCCCATAGAGGGCCGTTGTCCTCCCTGTTCGGAAACCAGGGTCTCTTGGGACATTCCCTAAGGACTTTCGCTCTATTGCCCTCACGAGTTGTGTCTGCAAACTCTTTGAACATATGGTTAACGTTCGTCTGATGTGGTTCTTAGAACACTATCACCTCTTCTCCCCTTCTCAATATGGTTTTCACAAGTGCCGTAGCACAACAGATGTCCTGGTGAACTTGGAGGCCTATATTCGTACTGCTTTTGTTGCGAAGACCTCCGTTGTTGCCGTCCTTTTTGACCTGGAAAAGGCTTACGACACCACTTGGCGATATCATATTCTGTCCCAACTTTATTCTTTTGGCCTTCGTGGTAATCTTCCTCTCTTTCTCCAAAGCTTCCTCACTCGTCGTTCCTTTCAAGTGAGGTTTGGTACCACTCTCTCTCCGCCTCCTTTCAGCAATACGAGGGTGTGCCCCAAGGTTGTGTTTTAAGCACTATTCTTTTTCTGGTTGCCCTCAATGGTCTTCTTTCCTCTCTTCCTTCTGGCGTCTTCTCCGCTCTCTATGTCGACGATCTTACCCTTTGCTATTGGGGTGATGATTCGCCTCTCCTTCAATGGCTGCTTCAACTTGCGATTGATGCCATGTCATCTTGGGCCACCGTTTATGGCTTCCGGTTCTCTACGTCTAAGACTTGTGCCATGACTTTTACTTGGAAGTGTGTCGTTTTTCGTCCCTCTTTGCCGCTTTATGGTCAGTCCATTGTGTACAAGGATTCCGCTAAGCTTTTGGGGTTAATCTTTAACACTCGTTTGTCTTGGTCGGCCGATATCTCTTACCTGCGAGTTGAATACTCTAAGGCTCTTGCCGTCATTAAGGTTTTGTCCCATACATCTTGGGGAGCAGATAGGCGCACTCTCCTCGCTTTACATTCCTCTCTCGTCCTGTCTAAATTCGATTATGGTTGCCCTGCTTACTCGTTTGCTTCTCCTTCTACTCTTCGTCGTCTTGATGCTTTTCACCATACTGGGTTGCGCCCCAGCTCTGGTGCCTTTCGTTCGACTCCCGTCCTCAGCTTGTATCTTGATACTGCCTTCCTATCTCTCCAGGACCGCCGTGATCGCTACTGTCTTCGCTACCTTGCGCAGTCCTTGCCACATCTTTCCTCTCGCCTCTGTCGTGCTTTAATTTTTACCCCTCCTGTGGTTCCTGTTCCTCTTCACCACCTCCCTCTTTCTGTCCGGTTATCTCGCTTACAGGATTCTCTTTCAGATCGTATTTCTACTGTATCTTCTCGTGCTGTTCCTTCCTTGCCCCGGGAGAGTCCCCCTTCCGAAGTTTTGTACATCCTTAACCCACATCACTAGAGCTTTTACCCCTCCTACGGTTCTGAAACGCCTTTTCTTTGAGCACTTTTCTTTGCAATCCCACTCTGTTTCCATCTTCACCGATGGGTGAAGATGGATGTAGGCTACTCTGTTGTTTTTCCTGATGGCACTTATATGTGTCGCCTATCTCCGGAGACTAGCATTTTTTTTTAAGATATATTCAAGAGTTGTTACATTCTTGTACAGCCACTAGTACCCGTAGCGTTTCGGGCAGGTCCCTGGAATACGACCCCCCACGAAGAATCGTTTCTACAACCATTTTACCCATAAAAGTACCCATTTTACTGTTGAGTTAAACAGAGGCTATAGTTGAGGATTTGTGCCCAGTAAATCCTCCACAGCCAGGATACGAACCCATGACAAAGCGCTCGCGGAACGCCAGGTGAGTGTCTTACCACTACACCACGGAGCGGAACTTTATGCTATTCTCTAGGCTCTTTGTCTCCTGCTTTCTCGTTGTCAATCTTCCTTTGTAGTTGTCGTTGACTCTCATAGTGCCCTCATGGCTCTCGGGTCTTTGAATCCGCTCCATCCAGTGGATGTTGAGATTCAGCATTGGCTGTTTCTTATTTCCAGTAAATTTAAATCAGTTGAGTTTTGCTGGGTTCCCAGCCATATTGGTGTCTCTTTAAATGAGCGTGCAGATGCTGCCGCTAAGGAAACTGACCGCTCTTGTCCCATCTCCCGTAAAGGTATTCCTTATTCCGACTTTTACCCAGTAATTCATTCCTCCATCCTTACCCGTTGGCAGGACTGTTGGTCTTCTGTTACTGGTAACAAACTGCGTACTCAGGTCTGGTCAAAAACTGCATACTCTTAAGAGCAATGTGTCCTCATGGCCGTCCTCCTACCACCGTAACCGGCTATGGGAAACCGCTCTGGCGAGGTTGCGTATTGGCCATACACGCTTAACTCATGGTCACTTAATGGAGTGCTGCCCTGCTCCTTATTGCCTAAATTGCATTGTCCCTCGTATGGTCGGGCATATCCTTGCTGACTTCCAGGACGAGCGTGTGTTTTGTTTTCCGACCGTCCCCCGCGGTCGCTTGTTCCTCGATGGAATTCTTGGTGAATTGAATGCTTTTGATATCATTCGCCTTATTCGTTTCTGTTCTCATATTGGCATCCTTAGTGATATTTAGCACCCTCTGATTATTCCGCACATTTGATGGTGCTACATAGCCTTCCTGGTTTGGTGCCTTCTTTTGATAATTACTTACTTCTGGTGTTGCTGCTGCTGTTGGAACTGTTGCTTCTGGTGTTGCTGCTACTGTTGGAACTGTTGCTGATACTGTTGGAACTGTTGCTGATACTGTTGGAACTGTTGCTGATACTGTTGCTTCTGGTGTTGCTGCTGCTGCTGGAACTGTTGCTTCTGGTGTTGCTGCTGCTGGAACTGTTACCTCTGGTGTTGCTGCTACTGCTGAAACTGTTGCTTCTGGTGTTGCTGCTGCTGCTGCTGTTGGAACTGTTGCTTCTGGTGTTGCTGCTGCTGCTGCTGCTGGAACTGTTGCTTCTGGTGTTGCTGCTGCTGCTGCTGCTGCTGCTGGAACTGTTGCTTCTGGTGTTGCTGCTGCTGCTGCTGCTGGAACTGTTGCTTCTGGTGTTGCTGCTGCTGCTGCTGCTGCTGCTGGAACTGTTGCTTCTGGTGTTGCTGCTGCTGCTGCTGCTGCTGGAACTGTTGCTTCTGGTGTTGCTGCTACAGCTTCTGCTGGAACTGTTGCTTCTGGTGTTGCTGCTACAGCTACTGCTGGAACTGTTGCTTCTGGTGTTGCTGCTACTGTTGGAACTGTTCTGGTGTTGTTGTTACTGCTGTTGCTGCTGCTGCTGCTGCTGCTGCTGCTGATGTTCCTGCTGTTGTTGCGCCTCGTGCTACTACTGCTGCTGCTGTTCCTGCTGTTCCTGTTTTTGCTGCTAGTGCTGCTGCAATGCCATCAGCAGCCACACTACCAGAGCAGCGTACTGAAGCACTCCACCAACTCCCACAGCAGCGTACTGAAGCAAGCCACCAACTCCCACAGCAGCATACTGAAGCACTCCACCAACAACCACAGCAGCGTACTGAAGCAAGCCACCAACAACCACAGCAGCGTACTGAAGCAAGCCACCAACAACCACAGCAGCGTACTGAAGCAAGCCACCAACTCCCACAGCAGCATACTGAAGCACTCCACCAACAACCACAGCAGCGTACTGAAGCAAGCCACCAACAACCACAGCAGCGTACTGAAGCAAGCCACCAACTCCCACAGCAGCATACTGAAGCACTCCACCAACAACCACAGCAGCGTACTGAAGCAAGCCACCAACAACCACAGCAGCGTACTGAAGCAAGCCACCAACAACCACAGCAGCGTACTGAAGCAAGCCACCAACAACCACAGCAGCGTACTGAAGTACTCCACCAACAACCACAGCAGCGTACTGAAGTACTCCACCAACAACCACAGCAGCGTACTGAAGTACTCCACCAACTCCCACAGCAGCGTACTGAAGCACTCCACCAACAACCACAGCAGCATACTGAAGCACTCCACCAACAACCACAGCAGCATACTGAAGCACTCCACCAACAACCACAGCAGCATACTGAAGCACTCCACCAACAACCACAGCAGCATACTGAAGCAAGCCACCAACAACCACAGCAGCGTACTGAAGCACTCCACCAACAACCACAGCAGCGTACTGAAGCACTCCACCAACAACCACAGCAGCGTACTGAAGCAAGCCACCAACAACCACAGCAGCGTACTGAAGCAAGCCACCAACTCCCACAGCAGCATACTGAAGCACTCCACCAACAACCACAGCAGCGTACTGAAGCAAGCCACCAACAACCACAGCAGCGTACTGAAGCAAGCCACCAACTCCCACAGCAGCATACTGAAGCACTCCACCAACAACCACAGCAGCGTACTGAAGCAAGCCACCAACAACCACAGCAGCGTACTGAAGCAAGCCACCAACAACCACAGCAGCGTACTGAAGCAAGCCACCAACAACCACAGCAGCGTACTGAAGCACTCCACCAACAACCACAGCAGCGTACTGAAGCAAGCCACCAACAACCACAGCAGCGTACTGAAGCAAGCCACCAACAACCACAGCAGCGTACTGAAGCAAGCCACCAACAACCACAGCAGCGTACTGAAGCAAGCCACCAACAACCACAGCAGCGTACTGAAGTACTCCACCAACAACCACAGCAGCGTACTGAAGCAAGCCACCAACAACCACAGCAGCAAGCCACCAACAACCACAGCAGCGTACTGAAGCAAGCCACCAACAACTACAGCAGCGTACTGAAGCAAGCCACCAACTCCCACAGCAGCGTACTGAAGCAAGCCACCAACTCCCACAGCAGCTTACTGAAGCAAGCCACCAACAACCACAGCAGCTTACTGAAGCAAGCCACCAACAACCACAGCAGCTTACTGAAGCAAGCCACCAACAACCACAGCAGCTTACTGAAGCAAGCCACCAACAACCACAGCAGCTTACTGAAGCAAGCCACCAACAACCACAGCAGCTTACTGAAGCAAGCCACCAACAACTACAGCAGCGTACTGAAGCAAGCCACCAACTCCCACAGCAGCGTACTGAAGCAAGCCACCAACAACCACAGCAGCTTACTGAAGCAAGCCACCAACAACTACAGCAGCGTACTGAAGCAAGCCACCAACTCCCACAGCAGCGTACTGAAGCAAGCCACCAACAACCACAGCAGCTTACTGAAGCAAGCCACCAACAACCACAGCAGCTTACTGAAGCAAGCCACCAACAACCACAGCAGCTTACTGAAGCAAGCCACCAACAACTACAGCAGCGTACTGAAGCAAGCCACCAACAACCACAGCAGCTTACTGAAGCAAGCCACCAACAACCACAGCAGCTTACTGAAGCAAGCCACCAACAACCACAGCAGCTTACTGAAGCAAGCCACCAACAACCACAGCAGCAAGCCACCAACAACCACAGCAGCAAGCCACCAACAACCACAGCAGCGTACTGAAGCAAGCCACCAACTCCCACAGCAGCTTACTGAAGCACTCCACCAACAACCACAGCAGCGTACTGAAGCAGGCCACCAACTCCCACAGCAGCTTACTGAAGCACTCCACCAACAACCACAGCAGCGTACTGAAGTAGGCCACCAACAACCACAGCAGCGTACTGAAGCAAGCCACCAACAACCACAGCAGCAAGCCACCAACAACCACAGCAGCGTACTGAAGCAAGCCACCAACAACCACAGCAGCAAGCCACCAACAACCGCACTACCGCACTCCGTCTTACCGTCAACAACCTTGGGCAAGAAAATGTAAGATGAGCAACTGCAACAGAAGTCTGTTCCACCTGCTCCAGTTCCCATATTGCTTAAGGACATTTTCTCCCGAGGCAGAAGCAGCGCTCAGGGACGCTCTGGTACAATTATCCCTGCAGCAGGGGACACGCAGGTGCACCTATAACATGGACGGCACAAGTGTACCGGCAGCTGAGACCCATAAGTGTACCTGGTATTTTATCTTCAATAAATTTTTATCTTCTCTTCTTCCAAGGAACATCTTGGGAGAAGAGCTAACTGAGCTCCGGGCGGCATCAAGGTCAATGTCAAGCAATCGCAGGTCTTTAATAATCAGACCAGATTGAACAGCGAGCCATTGCTTGTCTCTATACGCCATGTGGCCAACACACTACCATGGGAAGGTAAGGTAATAGCAAATGCGCAGGAAAATATAATTAAACAAAAACATGTTTAAAATATTTTCGTCGGAAGATCTTGTATCTGCGCACAGTCTCGTGATTCAGTAAAAGTAAAGCAGAAGGTTATCGTAGTACCTTCGCTTCGCTCTAACAGAGATTCTGCAGCCAACGGCCGTCACGGGAGGACGTGTCTCTGCTTGCTCCAGCTTTCTCTCTCACACCATTTCACTCTAGAAGGTCGGACCCCACTCCCAACCTGGTGTTTTATATCGGGAAGAGTTGTGAGCCTTCTCCAGTGATGTGATTTGGCGATCAGAGCACTACCCAGACTAACAGCGTTCTTCCATCGGCATTGCGTCCCGTTCAGGGGGTGTCAGCTGAACGCAGGGCTCTTGCCCCTCACCACCGTGCATCACAAACGCTACAAAGTCCAGAGAACGCCCCCTCAATGAGCATGCGTTCGGCAAGACCGGTCTCCTGAAGCTTCTTAAGGACATTGGTTGGACCTATCGACATTGGCCAGGAAGGCACGGACATCGTATTCTACTTCTCAGGCGAAGAGGACCTCGACAAACTGATAAGTTTCAACTTCGACTTTAAAGAGCACCACCTCCTGCTAAACTTCCCACGTCAGTACCTTGCTGCACGTACAGTTTTTATTTGTAAGCTCAGCCAGTGGATCGTAGAACGGGACCTAGAATATACCTAGCATATACGTTCAGCTTTTATGAATGACCTCCAAGCCTCAAACTCGGATCTGGTGATCCATCAAGCTCTCATCATCACCGACAACACATTGAAGCTCATCTTCGTAGACGTAGCCTGGGCTACCCGGGCTACCAGCAATGGTCTCTACAGCTTCGGCCTCTAAATTCCGCCATTCCGGATGAAGAGGGAAAGATTCTACAACGTCAGCCAATGCCTCCGGTGCTATGAGTACTCCCAATCTACCAACAAATATCAGCAGACCGTCCAGAAGTGCAGCATTTGCACCAAGGACCACCACTATTCAATCTGCACATCGAAAACTCCACGCTATCTACTCTGCGACGGCAATCATCCTGCAATTTCCCACCGCTGCCCCCGCATACAAGAAGTCATCAAGAAACTGAAGAAAGCCAAGTCATACTCTGCAGCTGTCACCGCCTCAAGCACTTCAGCTCCACTCAACCAACCACAAGCCAAGTCAACCTTCGAACGAGCAAGCCACCATCTTTCCGGAGCTTCCGGGTGGAGGAGAAACCACTTCACACCGAATCAACAAATGGGGACCCAGCTCCCAGATCACCAGCCACCCACCAAACCAGCAGTCTCCACCAACATCTTTCCACTAACCAGGTGGACATAGCACTGTCCACCAGCAACGGTCAGGATGATTGCTGGCTCCAACCCACAGGAATATGTGAGGCTCCTGGACATCCTCTACTCTGCGAATGGTCTCCCAGCCTTCACTGTCCCCGACGTAGTCTACACCACCCCGACTCCAGCCACAAGTTCTCCTCCAGCGCCTGACCCGGTCAACACTGTGAGCGTGGCCCCCTCTTACTGACCTGCTGCCTGCAGCTGCCTTGCCCGCTGCGACAGCTACGACAACGGAAGCAGCTCCTTCTCAACCATCGACTTCTGATACTGTTCCACCCATCGTCCGTGAGCCCACAGAACCTTCTACTTCAGCGACAGGACCTGCTGCTGCTCAACCTCCAACAACTTATAGCAACTTGTATTCAGCTGACTCATCAGACGACGACATCTCGGTTGGGACTTCACACTCGCCTCAATGTAACTACCCAATAAACTACCAAACCGATGAAAACTCGAACGCTAGTTCTACCTTTTCAATACGTAGCAAGATCTACATGAAGCCTGAAAAGATCAAAGGCCCAAACAAGAAGTCAAAACATTAGAAAAAAAAACGAAGAAAGAAGTTTGTACCTACCAACACATACCCACCGATACAGCACACCATCAAGGTAACTTACAAGACTGAGCCACTCCTCCTCGCTCTCAACTCGCCATCAAACCTTCCAAGCCGCCAAGCAGCCTAAGGCCGTATGAGTAAAGAAGAAAACTGGATCAAAATACTAGAAAACAATCGACTACTCCAATCCACAGTGGATCGGCCACTTATCTTTCTGCCTTCCATATCGCCGCCCTCTTCCTGTTTCATGAGATTTCATCCTCGTCCTCAAGTTCTTCGCCCCCCAGCTCGCCAAACCCTTTGGTCCTGAAAGTGAAGCTTCGCTCTGGAGTCACCATCGGAGAACCCGGGTTCATTTCTCAGGCGGAACAGAAATCTGAAATGGTTTGGTACGTTTCCTTTCACCTAATGGGTTTGTTTATCTACCAGTAAATTGTTACCGGGAGTTAAGCAACTGTGATGGGGTTACATCCTGGGAAAGGTCAGTAGTGCGACCTTGGTCGGACCTCGATACAACCCTAAAGCAGTTATATATACAAATGCTACCCGTCCCCTACAAAAAAATATATAAACAAGAGCTGCCTCGCTTGGGGCCAAAGGGCCCTCGGCGGTGTTCTCAATTCTCCAGCTCGTATATTGACCTAAACGCAACGGTTGACATGCTAAATGTTAATAATAGCAGAATAAAATCCGAAACAATCGCAGTAGAAAAGAAAATACATGAAGCGGAAAATATATTCAACATATTCAGCTTCTGAGACAACTGTGAATGAGAACACACAGCGCTTAAAGATGAGAGATGTGTCATTTTTTCCGCCAGTCCAATATGGATGAAGGACGCAGCGGGACGCTGGTTCAAGAGAGAGAGAAAGCGAGTGTTAAAAACAGACCCGAGACAATAATTCAGACTGTAAGCAAAGACTTGTCGCTACCCACCAACACCTGCAGACCTTCGCTGTTGATGAGAAACTCTGAGGACTTGAAGAGCCACACAGTCAGTAGCGGGTAAAGCCGAACAAAGGTATAAAGATTTAGGACTCTCCCGCCTCAAAAAAAACTGCTGTATTTCATAATACCGAGGAAGTGGGACCCATTTGAGGAATGAGAGAATGATGTTCTAACCCAGAAATGCAGCGGAAGTTCATATAAACGTTGATGGTGTTGTTAATATTTTGTTACACATGAAATGTTATTCAAATTCTGTTGTCATTTCAGTGCGTATTATTCATTCAAGTGTTTGCTTGAAATTTAATCCGTTTTCAACTAACTTTAAACGTAAGTTTACGACGGCCTTACGAGGGAGGACGCGAATATTGGTGAATTATGTCAAACGAAGCAAGAAATTTAAATAAATCTGAATTCCACTCTCGCGGAATCATTTTGTGACGTAGGTCTCCAAGAGAACTGAACTTTGCCGGTTTTCTATGTAATGTTTCAAAAAAAAAAGTTCGTTATATTATTTGTTCCTTATATTTGAAGTTTTGATTTTTTATCTGTGTTGCAAATAATCTTTAAATGGTAGTCTCTAAGGTAAATTGTTTTGTCAATTAAATTTTGCTAAATGTTCATCTCATATTTCAATGGTTTAGGTTGCATATAATTCACAGGAAAATAACATTTTTGTAAGATCATGATGAAAAGTTGACCAGACCACACACTAGCTGGAGGGACGACGATGATTCGGTCCGTCCTGGACCATTCTCAAGTCGATTGTGATGAAAAGAATGTTACATGATGAAAAGCATGTTAAATGTAAACACCTCTACATATATGAGGGAAGATATTCAATTTAGTTTCTATATTTAGTTTTAGAATTATTCAATTCTATCTGCTTTTAGGAAGTTTCAATTTACATCCACTCCAAATTCCTCATTCCAGTTTTATCACTCGTTACTACTAATTTGCATACGACTAGATATTCTCTTCAACTTGCTAAAGAACCTTGCAGTGGTAATGAACAACATTTCGTCTTAAGTGACAATCGCTACTGTGCGACACTGTCGTAGAGCTCATGTGTGTATGTGGACTCTGTGCTGGTCAGGGACCGGGCCGCGGGGACGTTGAGCCCCGAGATCAACGCAAGGTAACCGGTCCACCTGTGAGAGAAGCCGTCAGTTCTAAGCTTTGCCTGAAGAGTTAACTGATGCAGTAGCCTCTTGTGGAAACGTTTGGGTAAGGACAAGCAACCAATCCTCTCAGCCAATCCTCACTCGCGTTTTTCACGCTCTGGTAACCAACGTTACAAATGCGTCGGAGTGAAGGTTCGGTGGGTTGTTGCTTGGGTTTCTGGTTGCGTTAGAAGGTTGGATTCCATACGTAGTGTCTCACCAAGAGAACGGGCTGTGACAACTCACATACTGCGCCTATGTGAATTGGGGGGGTAAGGTTGTGAGTGATCAGGTTGTGAGGGGGTAGGGTTGTGAGGGGTCAGGTTGTGAGGGCGTAAGGTTGTGAGGGATCAGGTTGTGAGGGGTCAGGTTGTGAGGGGGGGTCAGATTGTGAGGGGGTATGGTTGTGAGGGGGTAATGTTGTGACGGGGTAGGATTGTGAGGGGGATAGGATTGTTAGGGGGTAAGGTTGTGGGGGGGCAGGGTTGAGAGGGGGGATAGGGTTGTGAGGGAGGGGTCAGGTTGTGAGGAGTCATGTTGTAAGAGGGTGGGGTTGTGAGGGGGGATCAGGTTGTGAGGGGGGGATAGGGTTATGGGGGGGGCAGGTTGTGAGGCAGAAAGGTGACTGAGGTAAAGAAGGGTTACGAGGCAGAGAGTGCGTTTGTGAGGCAGAAAGATTTAATATGAGAGATAATGGTTTCGAATTCGATAGAGGATAAGAGGTATAGAATGTGTGACGTAGAGAGGAGAGGTTGTCTGGTAGGGAGAAGCATCGAGGGAAACTGACGTCATGAGATACATATAGTAGCTATATTTTCGGTTTGAGGTTTAAAGTAGTGAGAGTTTTGAATGGTAGAGTCCATGGCTTGTTAGGTACAGAGTAGAGATTGGTTAGAAAAGCGATTGGACTGTTGTGAGGCAGTTAATTAGTGGTGCGAGTGGGTGCTGCCATCGTGTGATCAGTGTTTATTCATAGTCCAGTAGTTAACAGGCTTCTAATTATCCCTGTGTGCTGTGATGTATGCTTCAGTGAAAGCGTTACAATATTACTAGGTATATTAAGCTATCATTCCTGCACATTGTGTGCAAGAGTCCGGCTTCTCTTGAGCTTAACGTGTGATCTGGTGTTAAAACACCAGAGCGAGCAGACATGTCTGTGGACAACTGTGTGCCGCTCTGCACACCAGCCAGCCAGCCAGCTTGTCCGGCCCCTGCTTGATGCGGTTGACCCGCCCCACTTGTGACTCAATCCACGGCGAGGCGGTGGAGCCGGCGACATAATGGGGCTCCTATACACACCTCCCTTAAGGCGGGAAGGAGTTCACTGCACTCAAATTCAATTGTTTAATATTATAACCTTGTCTGCATGACGATCTTCAAATTGTTACAGATCAAGCTGGAGGACTTGGTTGGCTTTCAAATGCTTGGCGGCCACAGGATGGTGGTGGTGGTGGTGGTGGGATTTGTTATCAGTGTGACATTTTCGGAGTTTCTGAGGAAATATGATGATGACTGTCCGTTTGCCTCGTGCGAAAAGTTCGGTGCAAGTGATTCATTTACGTAAGACGTTTACGTATGTTGCTGCGAGGGATGCGCCCTTTGAAATGTTGAATGGAACTATTGCTTACACAATATAGACAAGTGGGAAAAGTTCGTCTGGATAACCATATTGTGGCCTAACCAAAGTAATTTTTAATTGCACCAGAACAGTGAAAACGGAACTTACCCGAATATTCCTTCATCAGTGTTAGTGGCGGGTCACAACATTATTTACATTGGACTGCATATAACGTGGTTGAAGTGTGTTGGCACAATACTAGGCACTTTACGGCTGCCTGCCAAGTTTTTTTTTTTTTTACACATGCAAGCATGCAAGTTAAAGACAATAAATACAATAAAACAACATAACACAGCATTACATCAAGACAAGATCATAACACAAAATAGAAAACAAGTAATCATACCACCTAGGTCATAAAAGTATTTATGTGTACGTCTGATACCATACTACTTGTGAAGGAGGAAATGTATATGTTTATCTCTCAGATTGCTTGGTAATATGTTTATTGTTTGTGATGTGTTTATATG
>WNGS01143412.1:38821-51183 GCA_020271785.1 Procambarus virginalis
CCATTCCCCATTCACTCGTCCGATGCCTTCCCAATGGTCTGATGTTCCCATCAGAAAATTGGGAACATCAAGTGATCTGATGTTCCCATCACTGAAATATAAGAAAAACTGTTAAAAAATGAAATGAAAATATGAAAAAATAAAAAAATAAACTATACTCACGAATGAACGGTATGGTAAACAACACAGCTCAATCCAATGCAATTCACACAAAATAATTAAATCAAAATGAAAATAAATCAAAATCTATAAAAATTTCAATTACAATGCAATCAGAAACTTGAAATGAAATTGTAAACATATTTAGTACAGCATGTGTGTTACTCTTACATGCAACAGATGGCGCTGTTTTTCAAGAAAAGCATAGTTTTACCTGTCACAGGTGTGGCATCTATAATCATACTTACGAAATGAACGGTATGGTAAACAACACGCTCAATTCTAACACAATGTCACACAAAATAATTCACTAAAAATATAATAAATCGAAATCTTTGAAAATAAAATTTATCAATGCAATCGGAAACATTGAAATGGAATTCTGACGTATTTAGTATAGTGTGCATGTTGCTATTTATGTGCACAGATGGCGCTGTTTTTCAAAAACTTAAAAGACGCGCCTATTCGAATGTAACGTGTCAAAATTTCAAAGTAATCGGTGAAGAACTTTCGGAGATTACAGCGTGTGTTGCTCTTACGTCCAACAGATGGCGCTGTTTTTCAAAAAAACATGTTTTTTCCTGTCACAGGTGAGGCATGTATATAATAGATATATAGAAAGACGCGCCTATTCGAGTGCAATGTGTCAAAATTTCAAAGCAATCGGTAAAGAGGTTTCGAAGATTTCCCTCACATGAAAAACAAAATTTTCTGAAAAGCATGTTTTTTTACCATCTCAGACGGACACCAATAACAACGAGAGGTCACCAGTAACAACGAGAGGTCACCAGTAACAACGAGAGGTCACCAGTAACAACGAGAGGTCACCAGTAACAATAAGAGGTCACCAGTAACAACAAGAGGTCACCAGTAACAAGAGGTCACCAGTAACAAGAGGTCACCAGTAACAACAAGAGGTCACCAGTAACAACGAGAGGTCACCAGTAACAACAAGAGGTCACCAGTAACAATAAGAGGTCACCAGTAACAATAAGAGGTCACCAGTAACAACAAGAGGTCACCAGTAACAATAAGAGGTTACCAGTAACAACAAGAGGTCACCAGTAACAACGAGAGGTCACCAGTAACAACGAGAGGTCATCAGTAACAACGAGAGGTCACCAGTAACAACGAGAGGTCACCAGTAACAAGTAGAGGTCATCAGTCAGGGCGCTGGGTGGAGGGGCAGCGTTTCAACAACTTGGCCAGAAATAAGACAACTGTTTCATGGTCATAAATTCTGGCCTCAACAGTTTGTTATCTCGCTTTCCGATTTCCGGAGAAATTAATGTTTGTCATTAATAAACATTATCCTGTTATCAGTGGGAGCGCCAAGGTAATTCACCACCTGGATTTTTGCCTGATTTATTTGGCGTTGTTCCAACTTTACTTCGAGTGTGTGTGTGTGTTTTTGTGTCCTCACCTAGTTACGCTTGCAGGGATTGAGCTCTGGCTCTTTGGTCAGTGTGTGTGTGTGTGTGTGTGTGTGTGTGTGTGTGTGTGTGTGTGTGTGTGTGTGTGTGTGTGTGTGTGTGTGTGTGTGTGTGTTTTTGTGTCCTCACCTAGTTACGCTTGCAGGGATTGAGCTCTGGCTCTTTGGTCAGTGTGTGTATGCGTGTGTGTTTGTGCGTGTGTGTGTGTGTGTACTCACCTAGTTGTGCTTGCGGGGGTTGAGCTCTGGCTCTTTGCTCCTGCCTCTCAACCGTCAATCAACAGGTGTACAGTTTCCTGAGCCTAATGGGCTCTATCATATCTACACTTGAAACTGTGTATGGAGTCAGCCTCCACCACATCGCTTCCTAATGCATTCCATTTGTCAACCACTCTGACACTAAAAAAGTGCTTTCTAATATCTCTGTGGCTCATTTGGGCACTCAGTTTCCACCTGTGTCCCCTAGTGCGTGTGCCCCTTGTGTTAAACAGCCTGTCTTTATCACCCTGTCGATTCCCCTGAGAATCTTGAATGTGGTGATCATGTGTGTGTGTGTGTGTGTGTGTGTGTGTGTGTGTGTGTGTGTGTGTGTGTGTGTGTGTGTGTGTTTAAGGGTAGTTCCGCACTTGGTTATGAAGCATGTTAAGTGTAAAATTGATTGGATAGTTGCATTCCAGAGTTTATGGAGAATTTACAAGCGTCTAAACTGTTGGCGTAACGACCTGGTCAAGACCTCGTCGGCACCCGGCCACCGAAGATTAAGAATCTGTAGTTGTACTTATGGTTTTATTAACCTTGGTTCATGTGGCCTTATGCGGATACTTTAGACCTATGGGAACAGTTACACAGATTGTGTCAAGAGCTAATCTCTGTGTTACCATTGTTGCTGATCTCTCAGTAGCAGTAGGTTGAGTTCCTGCTCCTGCAGCGGTTAGGAACGACACCCTGGAGCATGCCTGGAGCATATACCTGCAAAAGGTTTCGGAAGTTCTTCTACTCCTCGAAAGTACAAGAACTCCCGAAAAAAATTATCACTATCGACTTGTGATAATTTGATACAACAAGCTGTTGCTTAGAGCGGCCCACAGGCCCACATATCCACTACAGCCTTGTTGGTCCGGCACTTCTGGCAGATAACCTATCTATTTATTTTTTTGGAGAAATCCATTTTTGTTCCGGTAATATTTATATGATGCTTGGTGCTTCAGGCTTAGATTCAACATTCCTAGCTTAGCGCTAGGTCTGTTTATTGACAAATATACAACACCCCTCGGCCGCTCAGCCAATGGGGTGTTGTATATTATGGTGAAATATATCATGTCAGCCTCTCAATGAGGAGTAGCCTTACCTATCGTAAGTGGATTTTTTTATTTAAACTGGGGGACGGTCTAGACGGTAACCAAGACATATTTCTCGACAGGATATGCTCACATATCCCCAACAACATAGCGTTACAGTGTGCAGGCGAGTGGTGAACAGGTTGAGGAGTGTGAGGATGTGAAATCTTGTTGATTTTGGTCCACATTTGGGATGCTGATGTTGCATAATTCATGCCTTGTAAAAAAATGCTCCCAGAATTGGTTATACAGTTGATCACTTTGCTCTCTAATCTTTAAGTCTTTAAAGCTGGCTTTAAGTCTCTAATCCTTAAGGCTGGCTTTACGAAATAAGTTAAGGATATTAGTTGTTTCGTGTGTTTTATTCTGTTCAGTTGAGTCCCTTGCTAGCTGTTTTGGGTCTTGTGGGTTTCACAAAGTGTCACAGAAAGCTGTTATTTAATACTCAATGTTCTATAATACATTAGCGATGGTAAAAGAATATGAATTACACAATTTAAAAAAATACAGTATTTGAAGTGCATGTGTAAATTGCCATGGAGTGATTATTTTTTTATTTCAAAATTTCGGGGTTTGACATGATTTATGGAGTATGAACTGAGAACGGCAGCATGATCACTGATTAATTCATGCACGATTGATCCGAGGACACCATTGTTGATATTGCTGCAGCAATATTTGTCGTTATTTGTAGCTTTTTCGTTGGGAAAATATCTTTTTTTTTGTTGGGCGATATGTAGTTTTTGTTGGGATTTCTAGTTTTGTTTGCCAATTTGAAGGTTTTTGTTGGGCGATATTTAGATTTATTTATTTTTTTATTATTTATTTATTTTTTTTATTTTGGGTGACTGTATGTGGTGACTGGTGATAAGTACTTGTCCTGTCCTTAAGCTGAAATAGACATCGTGTGGTGATATACACTCATAACGAATACACACACCAATATATATATATATATATATATATATATATATATATATATATATATTATATATATATATATATATATTTAAAAGAGGGTACCACCTCTGGTGCCAATGTGGGGACCCATAGCCTCGGAGAAGAAAATAAAACGTATTCAGAGGAGACCTTGTGGTTTCTCACTGAACACTAATATTTTCTTCTCCTACCACCCCCATTCTTTTGTATGTACACATATATATTTGCTTTATTTGAACTTTGTTACAAAAAAGGAGTTACATATAGGTTACAAAGATGGTTATCATAGTTGTCGAGTTCCTCCAGCTCCTCAGATGGCGGGCAGGAACCCTGGATGCAGTGCGCATTTCCCCTCTGTATCGCCACGCTGAGGCGCTGGAAAAGAAAGCTGGCAGCTCTAGGGTCCCTTGTTGTTTCAATGAGCCTAGAACCCAGTTCCTTCAAAAAACTGGTAGCACTTTTACCCCAGGCGCCGAGTGTCTCAGAAGCAATGGGGACAAAATTGTAGTGGTGATCCAGTTCTCTATACTTACGGGATTTGGCTGCTTCCCTGTGGGTGGCAGCGCCACCTGGTTGTGCAACACTGAGTCAATGTAGGTGTTAGCCAGGGTTGATACGCACGTGTAGTCCCATACCAACTGCTTGCCATTCTTCCAGGGGTTCACTGTGATACCATCCGGGCGACCAATAAGAGCATCAGAGTTACGGGGCGTTAGGTAACGAGGCTCTCTCTCAGCTGGGCATCCAGCTGTGGTGAGGCTCCTCTTGATGATGTCGTTAACTTCACTGTGCCTCGAGTGCCATCCTCCTGTACTTTGGCAGAGTAGGCCATGGTGGCCGTACCCGTCAGCCACCACCTCGCCGCAAATACACCTATATCTGGTGTGGATTGGGGCAGCAAGGCGGAGGGCCACAGCAATTCGGAGGGCGTGTGGTGTGAGACGCGTGCCAGTTGCCGACATTGGGGTTGCTAACAGGAAATCCCCTGCATGTGGGGCTGCTACTGCTGTGAGGCGAGCAATGTCGTGCTGTGTTGATGCAGCACCAGGCACTCTGCAGCAACTTTGTCTACAATGGGGCCATCCCAGCTGGATTGCCTGTGGGCTTTTGGGGATGGTGGTTGAGGTGATGGGCCTGCACGAGAGGCCCACTCTGTGGCACAGCGTGTAAAATTGGGATCATGTACACCTGCCAGCTGATGTAAGTGGGCAGGTAGAATTTCCTTCACAAGGTCGTCGGATGCTGATAAGGAGGACAGGAAGGCTGGAACAGCGATTTGCGTTGCTGTTCGAACTCCGAGGCCCCCAAGTCTTACGGGAAGAGAGGCTTGTTTCCACTGCAGGTCATCAAGAGAGAGGTTAAGGGCTTTTTCTAGCATTGATTTCAGTAACCGGTCATACTCACTTAGTTTTTGGCTACTGTAAGATGGTGAACACCTCAGAAAGTAGGTTAACCTGGGGAGGGACAGACATCTGGTGATGAGGTAGAGTGCATCATGAGCATCAATATCCTCAATCCTCCCATCCATCCTCTTAAGGTCGGCGATTTTCTTATCAAGGACCTCATCGATGGCTTTCAACCCCAGGGGAGCTCCTAGGAGTGTGCTGTCTTCAGGTTTAGTTTTATGGATGTTTGGCAGAAGACCCTCTATTCTCTCTACGATGCCCTGGTTGGAACATATTATTTCACATTTAGAAGGGTTCAGGGTGAGGCCTAAAACTGCACCTTGCTCCTGGATTTTTTTGATGTCCTCCAGGAGGGAGTCTTGGGAACCAGCTAGGGTACCATCATCCAAGAACCAGATGTTAAGCTCGCTGGACAGGACCTCTGTGACTTGTTTGATGACTAAGCAGAAAAGGAGAGGAGCAAGGGGTCACCCTGTTGGACGCCTTCCCGCGAGTCAATTTCATGTTCGCCAAAAAGTAGCTTAAGATCCATACTGTAGCATGAATGTACGAAAGGGTAGAGGGAAGGGAAATGACTATGAACCGCACGGAGTACAGCATCCCTCCGCACCAAATTGAAGGCATTTTTGAAATCTAGCTTGATAAGGGCCTTTTCGTCTGTGATGTTGGCGATGAAGGCTCGAGCTGCATGGGCTGCCGCCTCACACCCTTGTGGAATGCCAAACCCAAGCTGTTTTGGCTTCAGCATGTTGGCCGCTGCATCACTAACTGTTCTTGCAGCTGCCTTTGCGACGAGACGCCGGAGAGAATTGCCCACAGCTATTGGCCTGATCCCTCCATCCTTTTTTTTTAGAGCACAGAGAGATGCTCCAAAAAAAATAGGTCTTATGGACGGTGGTATGTTGCCAGCTAGACATGTGTTGGTGAATCTGGTTAGTTCCACCAAGAGGTTCTTTGCAATGTCACCCAGTGCAGGGTTGAGCATTTGCTTGAGGTGGTTGGGTTTTAGTCCTGTGAACCCACCTGCTGATCCTGTTGGGAAGGACATGGCTGCTTTATGGACCACAGATTCAGCCACCCAGAGAGGTTCTGCTCCGGTAGCCCCACTTGTACAATGTCGTCCTCACACGGAGCCCTGGCAGGGTGTTTCTCCCTTAGGGCTTGAGCTGTTGCGGCATCTCTGTCGGCAATTGAGTCCTCACTGGTGATGACTCTTATTGCGCCAATAGTGTTTCCTTCTTCTATTTTCTTGGTGACTGATGTTCTGATTTTTGATGTCTTGGATATGGCACTGTTGCTCTTCCTGCCGTGGGTGTTTCTCGCGCGAGTGGAAGGCGCACCTGGTTGTCCTCCCTGGGAAAATCATTTATAGCTTTGATGATTGAGGCAGCTAAGGTTTTGTCTCTCCTTGCAGGGGTGGCTAGACATATGTTGCCAAACAGTAGGAGGTTGTGCCATGCTTGGGTCGTTCCAGGAGAGTCGTTGACCTTTCTCAGGAGGGCAGATAATTTGGCTATACTATATATATATATATTATTATATATATATATATATATATATATATATATATATATATATATATACACTGTTGGCTTCTCAGTGTAAACACACTAAAACTTACTTGAGACCTGAACAGTGGTCTGAGGTTCATGCTAGTGAAAGTCCTGAACCTTCCATTGGACGACTCTCGTTGGGAGCAAGCAACCCTTCCTGTAAGACTCGGCGGCCTTGGTGCCCTCCACAGCCTCTCAGTTTGCCCTACCAGCCTTTCTTTCCTTCAATACATCACACGACCTCGTAAGAGATATCCTACCTGAACCCCTGAGTGATTCAACAGGATGATGTAAAGTCGCCAGGAGTTCCACAGGGGGTGCGTTTGCCACCGTGCCACGCCGTCTTCGTCTCATTAAAGGCAACTCGTGACCTGACCATGTTTGGGCTAGGTACCCACCAGTAATACTGGGAAAAACTGGGTGATGCTAGCTAGGCCCAAGGGATCTGCGCTGGCATCTTTGAAACAGGCACACACACATTTTATGCTTTAGATATAGAAGTAGACCATAGTTATACTCCTTTTTCTATATCCAAGTATAACAATCTCAATATCATTGAAACAAAGGTAGCTTGGGCGTTTACACAATTTATAGCACTGCACACCAATTATCAAAAGAAACAAGGTGTTCAAATACCAATCTTTTTCATAAGCCACGCGTGCTCAAAGTTTTATGGGAGTATAATTGTTAAACATAAATTAGTATAGTATAGATACATCCCAGCCAACATAAACACATTCTACGCTGCCACACACACACACCACACACAGCACACACACAGCACACACAACACGACACACACACACACCTAGTCATATCAAGTGTAGATATGATAGAGCCATTAGGCTCAGGAACTGTACACCTGTTGATTGACGGTTGAGAGGCGGGACCAAAGAGCCCAAGAGCTCAACCTCCGCAAGCACAATAGGTGAGTACAGTACTAGGTGCGTACACAGACACACAGCAGCACACACACACCCCACACCACACACACCACACACACACACACACACACACACGACACACCACCACACACACAGGCACAGACGTACACGTTGCCTCGTGCGACACCCGTCCCTTCTAGTGACGACGGTACTCGTATAAATAAAAATTTTCTGTGTTGACCCGTCACCATCATATATTACATACTGAGGAGTCCAGATCACCCCCATCCCTACCCCCACACGCCCCTCCCCTTCTCCCTCAACCCCGCACACGCCCTCCCCGCTTCCCCTCAACCCCCACAGGCCCTGCACGAAAGCCCTCCATCCCCCCCCCCCCCCCATTCGTTCCTAAGAGTGCCTAAATGACGTCAGGAGGGGTTGGGGTGGGGAGGGTGGATACAGCACGCAGTTTAGAAAGATTACTAGCATTAATAACATACCCTTCTTCGGAAATAAGCAAATGATAGTGCTTGCCTGCACACTGTGAGAGTTATAACAATCATCTTCCCACTGCTTGCCTGGATGCTGCTCGGAGAGTCTCTCTCATCTCGCGGCATCTCATCTTACGCCGCATATAAACCTGTGATTCAGCATCTCCCTCGCTCTTGATAGCTGTTTAGTTTTAGGCTAGTTTTATTGTGTGTGTGTTTAACAACTTGGCAGCTGCTGTTTGCCCTTCTGATCTCTCTATTGGAAAAAAAAGAAGCTGGCTAATATGAAACTAGATTTAGTTTCCAACACACACTTGTTTCGTATGATAGAACACGCAAAAGGTGTTCAATCTGCTTCAAGAAAGCGATGCCTACTTGATACTCTAATGACCATTAAACCTTTTGGACTTGTTGCCATGGCGACGTCTCGCATAACCACATGTGTAGCCTCTTTTGATCTGTTTCTGTACGACAGTTTCTACAGGGAAAAAATAGACATGCATGACTATATAACGGTGAATACAAAAAACATACACGGATAACGTAGAGAATACACAAAAAAGGCTGTATATGAGAATTAATCATTACAGGGGAAATTTTCTCACTGGCTGAGCCCGCCTAGATCTGCGGTAAATCCAAATTTCTTAGCCAGCATCATATTACTGGGATTACTGCAACCAACAACAGGCAGCTTGGTCTGTGCCCCCCCCCCGTCTGTCTGCGTCTCCACACACACACGCACCACCACCATACACACACAGCACTCACACACACACTCACACACACACGCACGCACGCACGACAACACACACCCTGACGAGTCGGGTCTGTGGGAAAGACGTGATTTAATTGTGATGCGCATCTCAATAAGAGCTTGTGTCAGGCATGCTTACAGCAGTCATTAGAGGGATCATCTCCATGATTTAGCATCTGACTTGAATGGTTATTAGCAAGGGGAGGAGAGAGAGAGACAGAGAGAGAGAGACAGAGAGAGACAGAGGAGAGGACAGAGAGGACAGAGAGACAGAGAGAGAGAGACAGCGAGAGAGCGACAGAGAGAAAGAGACAGAGAGAGGAGCGACACGAGAGAGAGCGAGCAGAGAGGAGAGCGACAGAGAGAGAGAGACAGAGGAGAGAGAGACAGAGAGAGGAGAGAGCAGAGGAGAGAGAGACAGTGAGGGAGAGGAGTACAGAGCGAGAGAGGACAGAGAGAGGAGAGAGAGACAGAGAGAGAGAGACAGAGAGAGAGAGAGCAGAGGAAGAGAGAGACCGAGGAGAGGAAGCAGGGAGAGAGACAGAGAGAGAGAGACAGATTAGAGAGAGACAACGAGAGGGAGAGAGAGGCGAGAGGGAGAGGAGAGAGAGCGACAGGAGAGGGAGCCGAAGAGGAGGACAGAGACAGACAGCAGACAGACAGACAGACAGACAGACAGGACAGGAAGCAGACAGACAGACAGAAGACAGACAGAGCAGACGGACCGACAGAGCGTGCGCGCGAGCGAATGTGGGCAAACTATCATAATACTGAGTTAATATTCTTACATTTAACACGCATGTTCGGACTTTCTAGATGGCTGTCTGTCCTGTCCCCGTCCATCTTCTCTCTCTCTCTCCTCCTCTCTCCTACTCTGGTCTCGCTCTCTCCTCTCCTCCCGTCCTCTCTTTGACGAGTAACAAGTGGTCCTGGCACGCTGCTAATTGGGGATGTGGTCGAGGTGCTGGGCGATCCTGATTACTCCCGTACGTCGACTCAGTGTTGCTGAGGTGTGGTGTGGTGGTCGACCGAGTGTTGCTGGGTGGTAATTGTGGTTCGCCAGTTTGCGGGTGTGAAGGTGGTGGTCGACCAGTGTTGCTGTGTGCTAGTGTTGGCGGACCATTGGTGTGTTGGATGTCTGTGTTTTTCTGGTGTTGTCTGTCAGCTTTTAGAAAACTAAAAAAGGAAAAATGCACAGTTAAACTCAAAACATATCAACGTAAACAGGAGGATGGAACCAGCGTCCTCTGTGGACGTGTCTCGACACACTAATATTCCCCACACGTACAACCACGCAACGTTCTCAGCACTAACAAGCATTGTAATATTGCTTGAAAACGCCAGACTTGGTCCCGTAAAAAACCGTCAGAGCTTGGTCCCGTAAAAAACGGCCAGACCTTGGACCCGTAAAAACGACGCCAGACTTGGACCCGTGTAAAGAAGACGGCCTGAACTTGACCCCGTAAAAACGCCAGACTTGGGCCCGGTAAAAACGACCATAACTGGACCCGTGAAAAACCTTCCAAACTTGGACCCGTAAGAAACGCCAAACTTGACCAGCGTGAAAAAACGTCGTGATTTGGTCTCGTATAAAAACCCGCCAGGACTGTGGACCCGTAAAAACGCCAGACTTAGACCCGTAAAGGAGACGCCAGCCTTTGGACCCGTAAAACGCCGAGACTTGGACCCGTAAAACGCCAGACTTGTGACCCGTGAAAAACGTCCAGACTTGTAACCCGTGGAAAACGCCAAGACATTGAACCCGTAAAAAACGCCAGACTTGGACCCGTAAAACACGCAGACTTGAACCCGTAAAAAACGACTCCGGACTTGGAACCCTGAAAACGCCAGACTTGGACCCGTAAAAACGCCAGACTTGGACCCGGTCAAAACGCCAGACTGGGACCCGTGAAAAAAACCCCAGACTTGGACCCGTAAAAAACGGCCAGACTTGGGACCCGTAAAACGCCAGACTTGAGACCCGTAGACAACGCCAGACTTGGGACGCCGGTGAAACTTACGTAATCGCAGGAATGCTGATGGCTGTAGTTCCTTGCACTAATTGCCTTCTGTTGACGGACGATCACTGGTTACGGATTACGATATCAGTTGACCTCCTACATGTGTGTGGCCCGTCGCTAATATCTTGCTTTCTCTGCACTCTCACTCTCTCGCACTCTCTTCTTCTCTGGTGCTGAATTTTCTGAGCATCCGGGAGGGCCGTCTGCCTGATTGTGGGTGTATGTCCTGGAATGTCTAGGTGGCTCTGGGTGCTTGTCTGGATGTCCGGGTGGATGTGTGTCAGGCAATCTTGGGTGGCTGTAAGTGTATCTGAATAATCAGGTTGAATGTTTTCCCCTCTACATGTTCGGGAAGTTTGAGTGTGTGAGTGTGTGTGTGGTAGTGTGAATTTTTGTGTGTGTGTGTGGTGTTGTGTGGGTGATGTGTGTGTGTGTGTGTGTGTGTGGTGTGTGAGCTGTGAAGTGAGTCGTGAGTTGTGTGTGTGTGTGTGTGTGTGTGTGTGTGTGGTGTGAGTGTGTGAGAGTGTGTGTGTGTGTGTGTGTGCGTGTGAGTGTGATTGGTGTGTGGTGTGTGTTGTGTGTTTTGAGTGTATGTAGTGTGTAGTGTGATGTGTGAGTGTTGTGATGTGTGTGTGTGTGTGTGTGTGTGATGTGATGTGTGTGTGAGGGTGTGTGTGGTGTGGTGTGTTAGTGTGTGTGTGGTGAGAGTGTGTGTGTGTCTTGTGGTTTTCCCCACACACCCCCTACCTTCCTCCCCCACACCCCTACCTTCTACCTTCCCCCCACACCCCCTACTTCCCCCCCTTCACCTCCACTACCATACCCCCACACCCCCTACCTTCCCCCACACACCCCTACCCTTCCCCCACACCCCCTACCTTCCCTCACACCCCCTACCCTTCCCCCACACCCCCTACCTTTCCCCCACACCCCCTACCTTCCCCCACACCCCCTACCTTCCCCCCACACCCCTCTCTCCCCCCATCTTCTCCTCACTGTCATTTCCCCCTACCTTCCCCCCACCACCCCTACCTTCCCCCACACCCCCTACCTCCCCCCACACGCGGCCCTACCTTCCCCCCCACCACCCCTATCCACTCCCCCCACCCCCTACCTATCCCCCACACCCCCTACCTTTCCCCCCACCCCCTACCTTCCCCCCACACCCCCTACCTTGCCCCACACCCCCTACCCTTCCCCCCACACCCCTACCTTACCCCCACACCCTACCCTTAAACCCCACACCCCTACCTTAACCCCACACCCCCTACCTTCCCCCCACACCCCATACATTCCCCCCACACCCCCCTACCTTACCCCCCCACCACAAACACTCTCCCCACCACCCCCCGGGGGGGGGCCCCCACTCCCCTACATTCCCCCGCA
>WNGS01143418.1:0-10289 GCA_020271785.1 Procambarus virginalis
ACAGTCGTCTGTATAAGAGTTTAAAGGAGGAATTGCCCCAGGAGAGGACGTCCATTACGAAAGGATATAACCCTTTCATTAGCAAAGGTATGGTGAGTATTGGGGGTTAGCCTGACCAACAAGTCACAATATTACGTGACACAGGAGCGAATCAGAGCTTAATACTGAAAAGCCTGATTCCCGAGTACACATCTTTTATAAACGGACAAATAATTAAGGTACGGGGTATAAATTCAGAGATGGATATACCTGTGTGTACAGTAAAGCTAACCTCTGATTACTTTACAGATGAAGTGATGTTAGGAGTGTGCTCGGACATACCCATTCCTGGAGTACACGTCATCTTGGGCAACGATTTGTGTGGTTCAAGTGTGCTGCCAGAGGTACTGCGCAGTGATATACCAAACGGACATCAAAACAGTTTGGAAGACGAAAAATGTGATAACATAACGCTCGCCAGTATTCTGGGTGATCCCTCGGAAGATGATCAAATGGAAGTATATCCAGCCTGTGTCGTAACCCGAGCGCAGAGTGCTAGACTAAGAAATGTGCCAGAGAGGATGGACGTATCTTCTGCAGAGGAGAAAGAGGTGGATTTTGGCCTAAAAGATTTGTTCGAGGAACATACACCACCAAGTACAGCCAGAGTGGAAGTAAGACCACAATTACCATCCCACATAAAGGTAAGCAAACCTGATTTTATAGCTGCCCAGAAATTAGAATTTGATAAATATATCAAGGAAGCTTAGGGAGGAAACGCTTGTATCACGTCACCCACTTACTATTACCTGGACGACGGGGTTTTGACACTAAAATGGCAATCAGACTACGTGCCAGCCGACGAAGACTGGGTTGAAAAGGATCAAGTGATTGTACCTCAAGGTTATAGGAACTCTGTATTAGAAGTTGCCCATGCATTAAAAATGGCGGGACATCTCTGTGTCCATAACTTAGGAAAATACAAGAGCATTTTTATTGGCCAGGTAAGGCTGCAGATGTAAAAAGGTATTGCAAAACTTATGTCAGAGCGGAAAAACCTGCTCCAGCGCTTCCTAGAGCCCAACTAAAGCCAATTCCAGCGTTTGGGGATCCTTTTGAAAGGATAATAGTAGATTGCGTAGGTCCCCTACCCAGAACAAGAAAAGGGAACGAATACTTATTTACCATCATGTGCTCCGCAACTCGTTTTCCCGAGGCATTTCCCGTGCAGAAGATAACCTCCAGAATATTGCTTGACAGGTTACAGCAATATTTTTCGTGGGTAGGAATGCCGAAGGTTTTGCAATCCGATTTGGGCAGTGTTTTTCAATCAAAGCTGTTCCGTAAGACACTGAAGGATTGGGATGTGAAACAGGTTAAGTCATCTCCTAATCATCCCCAATTTGGTCACTGTTGCAGACTCGTACCCTATTCCTTGAACTGAAGAGTGCATCGACCAAATAGGACACGCCCAGTTCGTATCTAAAATTAACCTTCTGAAAGGGTACTATCAGATACTCCTCTCAGAGAGTGCCAAGAGAATCTCTGCCTTCGTGACACCTGACGGTCTTCATCAATATAAAGTCCTACCATTCGGTATGAAAAATAGTGGAAGTTGTTTCCAGAGAGCCATGAATAAAATGTTACAAGGAATGGTAGGTTGCACAGTTTATATTGATGACCGTGTATTCACACTCATGGGAAGAACACCTACATAAATTAAAGGAGTTGTTTGATAAATTGGAAGAGGTAAATTTGACTGTTAATCTCCCAAAAAGTGAATTTGCCAAAGCAAAATTGCAATATCTTGGATACATCGTAGGACAAGGGGAGGTTGCCCCTGTCAGACAAAAAGTTGAAGCCATAGATAAGTACCCTGTGCCTAGAGAGAGAAGAGATTTACTCTGGTACCTAGGCATGGTGGGGTACTATAGAAAATTCTGCAGAAATTTTCCAACCATTGTGGCACCGTTAACAGGACTTTTAGCGAAGCATAAGAAGTGGCAGTGGGACGAAGCCTGTCAAGAATCGTTTAATAAAACGAAATCATTGCTAACAGAAGCCCCTGTATTGGTTTCACCCGATTTTCAGAAGCCATTTTCCCCTCTTTGTTGATGCAAGTGATGTAGGTGCTGGCGCTGTTTTGACTCGGGACCAAAATGGAACTTGTAAACCAGTGTCCTATTTCTCTAGGAAGTTTTTACCTAATCGAAAAGCATATAGTACCGTTGAAAAGGAAACCTTAGCCTTAGTGATGGCGCAACAGTATTTTGAGGTATACGTGGGAGCAGGCGTAGGACCTGTTACGGTTTTCACAGATCATAATCCCCTCTTATTTCTAAATAGATTGAAAAAATACCAACCAGCGCCTAACTAGGTGGGGGTTATTATTGCAAGACTATCACTTAAATATAACACACATTAAAGGAAATGAAAACGTAATGGCCGACGCATTATCCTGTAGTATGGTATAAAGAAAGCAGTAGAAAGTGTGAATTAAAACGTTTTGGACAAGAAAATAAGATAGTGAAGTGATGAGGAATGGTGGAAGAGAAAAACTAAGTAAAATCCTTTCGCATCGGCCACCCCTTTTCAAAAGCGGTGTTCTCAGGATACTTACCTGTGTATTATTTTGTATATACTAGTATATAAAAAAGTTGTTTTTAGGACAGATGGTGTGCAGCAGTGGAGACACTAAGAACATTCTGTACGCCGTAGAATTATGGTCAGTGGGAAGTCATTTCTACAAAATAAGGTATGTCTGATGAGACGTGTCATGACTAGAACAAGCTTAATCATGGTATGATGGTCGCAAAATGAATAATGCTACATTCGTTGAAGAAAATTTGATTGGATGCTCAGAAATAACGCTCATTTAAGGGGGGGAGGAGTGTTACAGGAAGTTTTTTTTATCGTGTTATTGCGTCGCATCAGAGTATAAGTAGTGGTACTTAAGAGTAATGCTTTCTTACTAAATGTTACAGGGGGAACGACTTTAACAACCATGCAGGTTGTTAACGACCAACACGTCGTGGCTCGTCTGGTGGCGGGAATTCTGTTGGCCAATCAGAATCACCGGGCGAGGCATTAAGTACAGGTCAGAACATGTGCAGGGCAGCACTCTACACTCTTCCACCTTGTCGACATGGCCTAGTTGTGTGACCAGCCGTATGACTAAATTGTGACGAGGATCCACTTCTGAAATACGACCCGTGGAAGATGGTGACTGTCAACGCTGAAGGGAGTGTTAGAAATCTACCGTCGACATCAGAATAATAATATTGAGCCACGAGAAAGTAGAAAAGTTCTACAGACGATTGCGTTACCTGTGTGTATATACCGTCGTGTCAGTTCTTGAGATCCTCAGCCAACTACACTGTCTTGCTATTACGTAGTGGATACAGGCAAGAGAAGTAAAAGGGTTCGGAAGAGAACCATTATCACTGCTGAGAAACTGTTCTTTGTTATTGTACTAATATATATATATATATATATATATATATATATATATATATATATATATATATATATATATATATATATATCCGTCGCTGCCACCAACGCGACATCATCTACCTCTGATTACCTACATCAGCAACATTGCCGTAGGAAAATGAGCTGGGCACACAAGACACGCCTTGGAAAGGCTCGGCTCATTGAAGCGCCACCTCAAAATAATAATAAAGATGAACGGTGAGTTTGTAGTGATAAACATAATGCACCAGTGAAACTTAGTGTTAAGTGTTTGTGACCGCTATCTGTGGCGGGACCCCTCCCCCTCCCTCCTTAGCCTCCCGCAGGCCTCGCCAGCCCACCCAGCAACCCACTCCCGGCGGCTGACCCGACGACCATTGCCCACTCACGCCCACTGTCGACCAACGCCCACCATCACCTCCCGCGCATCGTCACCCAACGCCCACCGTTACCCTACGCCCACCCCACGCCCACAGTCATCCCACACAACCCTACGCCCACCGCCACCCCATGGCCACCTTCAGCCCACGCCCACACACGTCACACGCCCTACGGCTCCCTCACCAGGAAAGGGTGGAAGGACACATGTGGTGTGGTCAAGAGAGGGGGGGGGGTCACCAGTGTGTCAATAAGTGCTTGAAAAAGATAAGTTGAGTCCAGTCCTGTGGTGACTGGACCATTGTGAGTATCGTGTTGAGTGCACCACACCCAGTGAGCCAGGGCACATTCACCAGTGTTTAGTGACAAAAGGAAATTATCCAAGTGTTAAGTGCCACCCCAACCCTCCCCCCCAACACCTAAGATTAGTGCCTCCTCCCTCTCCCCCAGTGAATTTAGTGTCTCCTGCTCCCCCCACTCCTTGTGTAGTGTCTCCCGCCCCCCGCAGTGAGGTGCAGTATCTTCCGGTTCTCCGCCTCCACCTCCCACGATCAGGAGGACGCGTCTTCCCCTCCCCCCCCCCCCTCCCAGGCCGGGCCAGCGCAGCCTCCCAACCCCCACCCACCACCTCCACGAGCCCACCCACCCCAGACATCTGCCCAGACATGACGCATGGTATAGGGGACAACCTCGTCCCCCCCAGCCAGGAGGGAGAGACAAATACTCCAGTGCAAGGTGACAGTCACTTTACCTAAGGGGATGGTAGAAGAGGCCGCTGCCAGCCAGCTCACCCCTACCGAAGCCAATCAAAGGAGAGGCACATGCAGTGTTTGTGGGAGCAACATCAGCATCAACTTTGTCTCCAGAGTCATACGCCAGCATGGTGACTGTCCTGGGTCAAGGAGGCCTCCCGTGGGAGGAGGCAGCACTCAGGAGCCTGTTGCACCAGCACAAATCGCAACAGATTACATTGCAACAGACCTGCTAGAGGCAATTAAAGCAACGTCAACCAGGACACTCGCCCACATCCCAAAAGCCTCTCGCCCATTTGCTGCCGGGAAATACATGGACCTCATCGGAAAAGTCAACAGTGGGTCAAATAACCTTGATGAACCTGATATCATCAAAGCCTGACACAATCTGTTACTTTTTGGCAATGCATGCTTAGGTGTACCAGACAGAGGAGGCAAGACACTCATCCATCAATAAAGCAATTAGGGATTTTCCTAGGGCTGACAACCTAGTCCGCATCCCCAAACATACCAAACACCGCCGAGGCAGACCAAGTTCGACAATCGGCGACAACAAAATTAGGTACCCAAGTCAGCAAAAAAATTGAAGAGGGCAATACAGTCGGGGCACTCAGGTTGATCACAAGTGAGGACAAAATTTTGCCCAGGGATGAAACCACAGCCCAAGCACCGAGAGAAAAACACCCCCTCAGGGCCGTAGGTGGACCTCCCCCGCAGGTCAGGGTCCCCCCTAACCAGGAACCTCTCGTCCTCCGGGAGTCAGAGGTTTATAAAGCTATCGTTTCATTTCCCCGGGCTCCTCAGGAAGCTACACAGGGGTAAGACCTCAACATGTGAAGGAAATGGTGAACCCTGTTCTTGGTCCAGCTGCAGAAGCGCTCCTGACAAATCACAACGTTTGTCAACAACTGCCTCGCCGGGTTAATCCCTGATGAAATCAAACCATTCTTCTTTGGTGCATCCCTATGTGCCCTGAAAAAGAAGGGGGGAGGGATCAGACCCATTGCCGTTGGTAATACCCTTCGCCGGCTAGTTGCAAGGGCTGCTGTCAGAAGTATCCGAATGGAAGCAGCCACCATGCTGCAACCAAACCAGCTGGGGTTTGGAGTCCCCCAAGGCTGTGAAGCAGCGGCCCATGCTGCACGAGCCTACATTAGCTCTCTTACTGAAGACCAGGCAGTAGTAAAATTAGATTTTAAAAACGCTTTCAACTCGGTCAAAGGGGACGCAATCCTCACTGCAGTCCAGGAACATTGCCCAAGCATTCCCCCGTTTGTGTCAGCAGGCTACAGCAAAGACTCAACCCTCCTGTTTGGCAAACATGAAGTCACCTCAGCAGAGGGAATTCAACAGGGAGACCCACTTGCACCCTTCCTCTTTTGCATAGTGGTTCGAGAAATTACAACCAGACTGTCCAGTGAGCTCAACATCTGGTTCCTGGATGATGGCACTCTGGCAGGCACACAAGACTCCCTGCTGGAAGACCTGCAGCTGGTGAAGACACGGGGGGAGACCATGGGTCTCGTTCTTAACCCCTCCAAGTGCGAAATTATGGCATCCGGTGAGGTAATTATTAGAGCAGTGAAATCAGTTCTACCAGAAGCCTCAGTCATTAAACCCACCGACAGCACACTACTTGGAGCACCTCTGGGCCACAGTGCCATTGCTGCAGTCCTTGACGAAAAGTTTAACGACCTAAAGAGGATGGAAGCGAGAATAGGAGACTTGGACTCCCATGATGCCCTCTACCTTCTATATACATATATACATACATATATACATACATATATACATACATACATACATATATACATACATATATACATATATATATATATATATATATATATATATTATATACATATATATATATATATATATATACGCCGATATGTCCAGCGCCCGCCGATGTCGCAGGTCACGACTGACAGCCAGGCTTCTCTCAGCCAAGAGGAGCCATCAAGCGACGACAGGTATGGCACATGCCAAGTGTGTGACAAGGTGTGGAAACTCAAGGGTAACGGAGATGTGCACAAGCATGCTCACAACGGAACCAATTGTCCGGGTATGTGGCGCCCTCCCAAAGAGGGTATCAATCAAGGCCCCACTCCAGCAGTCAGGGAAAACACCTCCAACAGCTTCATATCGACTGAGAATCTACTAGAAGCCATCAAAGCAACATCGGTTGGAACCTTGCAGCACATCCCCAAAGCTGCCCGGCCCCAGGCAGCAGCCAAACTATCCAGCCTCTTGAAAAAGGTCAACGACTCCCCCGGAACCATCCAAGCATGGCGCAACCTTCTCCTGTTTGGAAACATATGTCTAGCTGTCCCTGCAAGGAGAGACAAATCTCTAGCTTCCTCAGTCATTATGGCTATAAATAGTTTTCCTAGAGAGGACAACCAGGCACCCCTCCCCACCCGTGCCAAAAACACTCACCGCAGGAAAGGTATCAACAGCAGAACCGAGGCATCCAAAATGAGAGCAACAGTCAGCAAGAAAATAGAAGAAGGCAACACAATAGGGGCAATCAGAGTCATCACCAGTGAAGACCCAGTTGCCACCAGGGATGCCGATACAGCACAAGCCCTGAGGGAAAAACACCCACCCAGAGCTCCTCGTGACGACGGTGTTCCCCTAGTCGGTGTCACCAGAGCAGAACCCCTGTGTGTGCTCGAATCCATGGTGCATAAAGCAGCTTTATCCTTCCCACCAGGATCAGCAGGTGGGTTCACAGGACTAAGACCCAACCACATCAAACAAATGCTCAACCCTGCACTGGGAGACATTGCACAGGGCCTCCTGGTGGAACTAACAAGATTCGCCAACACATGTCTAGCTGGCAACATACCAGAGACCATACGGCCTCTCTTTTTTGGCGCTACCCTCTGTGCCCTGAGGAAAAAAGATGGAGGAATCAGACCGATAGCTGTGGGCAATTCACTCCGGCGTCTCGTCGCTAAGGCTGCTGCTAGAGCAGTTAGTCAGGCAGCAGCCGACATGCTGAAGCCAAAACAGCTTGGGTTTGGCATTCCCCAAGGGTGTGAGGCAGCGGCTCATGCAGCTAGAGCTTACATTGCCAACATTACGGATGAAAAAGCTCTGATAAAGCTGGACTTCAAAAATGCCTTCAATCTGGTTAGAAGGGATGCAGTACTCAATGCGGTTCATCGCCTTTTTCCTTCCCTCTACCCGTTTGTAAACTCATGCTACAGCAAGAATCTAACTCTGCTTTTTGGGGAACATGAAATCGAATCACAAGAAGGTGTCCAACAGGGTGACCCCCTTGCTCCTTTTCTTTTCTGCCTAGTCATCAAGGAAGTCACCGATAACCTGTCCAGTGAGCTCAACATTTGGTTCTTGGACGATGGTACTCTAGCCGGCTCCCCAGACGCACTCTTGGACGACATAAGAATAATTCAGGAGCAAGGAGCAAGTCTAGGCCTCACCCTGAACCCTTCCAAGTGCGAAATAACCTCCACCAACCAGCACATAATAGAGCAAATAAAGGTTGTTTTGCCTGACATTCATACAACCAACCCTGAGGACAGCACACTCCTAGGTGCTCCTCTTGGAAGGAATGCCATCGACGAGGTCCTTGGTAAGAAGATCACTGACCTGAAGAGAATGAACGAGAGGATTGAAGACATCGATGCCCATGATGCACTTTACCTCATCACCAGATGCTTGTCCCTCCCCAGGCTGACCTACTTTCTAAGATGTTCGCCATCTTTCAACAATATTAAATTAGAAGAGTACGACAGCTTGCTGAAATCAACACTAGAAAAAGCCCTCAATCTTTCCCTCAGCAACTCGCAGTGGAAACAGGCCTCCCTTCCTGTCAGACTCGGGGGCCTTGGCGTGCGCACAGCAACACAAATTGCTGTACCAGCGTTCCTGTCCTCTTCAGTGGGGTCTGACAACTTGGTGAAGGAAATCCTACCTGAGCACCTAGTTCAACAGGCAGGGGTACATGATCCCAGCTTCACAGACTGCACAACCAAATGGGTCTCTCTCGCAGGACCAGCACCCCAACCACTGCCTTCTGAAGCCCATAAGCAATCCAGCTGGGATCGCCCCATTGCCGACCAAGAAGCTGCGACTTTGCTAGAAGCTGCGACAACACCACATGACACTGCCCGACTTAGAGCGGTAGCAGCTCCCCATGCAGGTGATTTCCTATTAGCAATCCCAATGTCAGCAACCGGCACCCGTCTCACACCGCAGGCCCTCCGAATTGCCGTGGCTCTCCGTCTCGCTGCCCCAATCCACACCGAATACAGGTGTATTTGCGGCGAGGCAGAGGCCGACAGGTACGGACGGCATGGCCTTCTCTGCCAAAGGACAGGAGGATGGCATGCAAGACACGGCGAGGTCAATGACATTATTAAGAGAAGCCTTACCACAGCCGGCTGTCCAGCAGAGAGAGAGCCCCGCTACCTAATGTCCCGCAACTCTAATGAGCATGTCGGTCGCCCAGATGGAATCACGGTGAACCCCTGGAAGAATGGTAGACAGTTGGTGTGGGACTACACTTGCGTCTCAACTTTAGCCAATACCTATGTTGACTTCAGTGCTACTCAAGCAGGAGGAGCTGCCAATCACCGGGAAGCGGCCAAGTCACGTAAATACAGAGACCTTGAGCACCACTACAATTTTGTCCCCATTGCCTCAGAGACACTTGGTGCCTGGGGTAAAAGTGCTGCTAGCTTTTTGAAGGAGTTGGGGTCTAAGCTAATCGAAACAACTAGAGACCCTAGGGCTGCCAGTTTTCTTTTTCAGCGCCTTAGTGTGGCAATCCAGAGAGGAAATGCTCACTGCATCCATGGTTCCTGCCCACCATCTGAGGAGCTTGAGGAGCTATTCAACTTGTGACAAGCAGCCTTGTACCCTGCATGTAATCAATATTGTAACTTTTTTGTGTAATGACATTTTCAAATAAAATTAGATAAATATACACACATACCAAAAGAATAGGGGTGGTAGGAGAAGAAAATATCAAAGTGTTCAGTGAGGATCCACAAGGTCTTCTCTGAGTACTCTTTATTTTCTTCTCCGAGGCTATGGGTCCCTACACTTGCACCAGAGGTGGTACCCTTCTAGGTTTAAAAAAAAAAATATATATATATATATATATATATATATATATATATATATATATATATATATATATAATATATACATATATATATACATATATATTATAAGCACTGGGGTGGGCACAATGGAGTGAGCCCTCTCCCCCCTGCGCCTCGGTGACCCGCACATGACAACATACATCACCTCCCACCCCACATCCTGTCAGCTGGGGGACGGCCTAACAGGGGCGCCATGCGTGTGCCACTGCACTCGCGTACGTTATATTCTCACACTGACGTAAACTCACCTGTTTGATCCACTTTTGTGAGATGGTTCCAGCTTTTGGGCACTTGCGCGTCGCACTCCTGCCCCACGCTTGCCAGTAATATTAGACAGCACCGTTGTGAGGTGGCTACTGGGTGGGCGCCAGGGAATAGGATTATGGCCTCGTAGTAAAACAGAGTCCTCCCTACACGCGTCCGACCCGGCCCCCGACACCTTGCCGTAATTCGTATATATATATATTTTAGTACTAATACTAAATGCAGAATCGACAATATATATATAAATCATCTATATACATTATATATTATCGATAAGTATATATATTATTATTATATAGTATAA
>WNGS01143419.1:0-15057 GCA_020271785.1 Procambarus virginalis
TGATCAATTCATCATTATTAGTGAAAATGAGGTCCAGCGTGTTCTCCTTCCTGGTTGGTTCTACTATTTGCTGGTTTAAGGCAAACCTGTCGCACATCCGTAGCAGGTCATTTGCATGTGCCTGTTCATTAAGGCTACTTCTGGTATTCTTTCTGATATTATGTATTACCAGGTGCTTCCATTTCATGGTGCCTGTAGGTTGAAGTCCCCAACAGGATGATGTTCGGAGCTGATCTGTGAGGTTTTACTCAGCAGTTTCTATTTCGTAGTTGTCTTTAAACTGCTTTGCCTCCGGTGACTTATATACAAGGCAATAACTACATTTATATTCTCTATTTTGATTATCAGCACTTCCACATATCATTTGAGGTGTTTATACAGCTCAGTACGGATGGTAACAGAGTCCATTTATGTAGTCTCCATCTCATGTTGGCCTCCGAATGCATGATAGAGCTGATAAAGTTAGCCAAAGAAATCTGCCTTTAAAGAGCCGTTGAGTGTAACCTTGGATTGTCAATGAGCAATCTGAGAGCAGAAGTACACCGAACTTCAACAAGATCTTGTAGATCTGAGGCAAAGTGAAATTGCACCAGTAATTCCATCTATCATCATACTATCATGCAAGAGGACCACACATCTATGGATCATCCAATAAAATCAGCAGACTTCTAGATGTTACTGCTGCTGCTCGGCTTAGACTCGGTTACAAGTATCTCTGGGAATGCTCATTATCTGCCGATGTAGACCTGACCAAATGTAAACTGTTCAACAAAATTATTCGCACACCCTCCGTCACTATGTGATGGAGTGCGAAAAGATACGTGAATTTAGAGACAATTCTATAACCAATGTTCCAGCGATGTGTAAATATTTTTTCATTCAAAATGATCTGCTACCAGAAATTTTAGCCAAATATCCCCAGTTTGCTAACTGTAGGTAGTAACTGAGTGATTGTAACCTATCCACCCCTGCCCACTGGATGGGGGGCGGTGTGCAGGACAAACATATAAATTTTGACACTAGCTCTCCACATAGTCAGTTGCTTAATTTAGAACCTGTACTTGAGGTCGATCTCGAACCCATTGTTTATGTGACGACTTATATTGAATTTTGTAACTAGCTCATCAAGATTGTAATCTTGCTTAGCTAAATGAATTGTGGGGTTCAGTCCCTGAGCCCATTATGTGCCTCTGTAACCCTTTCCACTACCCCGCCCACAAGATGGGTATGGGGTGCATAATAAATGAACTAAACTAAAACCTAAAACTAAAGATGATGTGTCTTTGATGTATAGGCTGACCCCACCCTGAAGCCGGTGTTTCCTATCACATCTGAAAAGATTGGTACTCTGAGATTCATATTTCACCATCAAGGTAGTCCTTTGTGTGTGGTTTCCTCCATGTTCCTGCTGCACAATCTTCCTTCCTTCGAGGATACATCTATCCTGCTTGTAGGACCCGTCCTGGCTAATGTGAACAGTGATGTAAAGTATTGAGAGTGTTGGTTGTCCTTTTATTGTGAATTATAACTTTGTTCATCATTAGCGTCCTACTGTCGAGTCTTCGTTGGGTTTACTTCTTATATAGGCATTGAAAGAGTATTTTTCTTAATGTTTTGAGGAGTGTTCTTTCACAGTTTTTTTTGTGACCGGATTTCCTGGGTGGGTGAATTTAAGGCCCCCCCCCCTATATATCTCATAATCCGTTGTTCTTCGCATATTGATACCATCTGCAGAGGTTCCACTTAATTATTAGAGCTCTTTTTTATTGCTTGTCAACTGTGGAGTTCAGTTCCTGAACCATTATGTGCCACTGTAACCTTTTCCACCACCGCCCAAGGGATCGGAATGGGGTGTATAATAATAATTTAAATTATGTCATCCATCTAGTTCTTTTGCTCTTCATTTACCTTCTGGGCACATATTTTTGAACACGTTCAGTGATGACCTTTTATAAAGTTTCCCATGATGCTTCCATGCCATGATCACCTATTTATTGCCTGAAAACCGTGAATATTAATAAAAGTGTTAATTGAAATAAAGTATCTAAAAAAAAATTAAAAAATTAAGTATTAAAATGAGTAATTTCCCAGTGTGCACAATTCCAGAGTGGCATAAATATGACATTGAACCAACAATGACTCAACATTGAATTTGGTCTGGAGTATCTTATATGCTGGCGGATAAGGAACACATATTATACATGGATATTTTGTGGACAAAATCAAGTTATGGTTCATCTTACATTTGTTAAGGGTGACTTTCAAGTGGTTCAGTTAGGGGTTAAACATGAGATTTTGTTCATATAAATACACATATGTCGACTTGGTAGTCAACCAAAAACATGCACCCCCTCCACTGGCAAATATATGGTACTATCCTTTGGCCTAGAGTACTATCTTTTGGCCTAGAGTACTATCTTTTGGCCTAGATTACTATCTTTTAGCCTAGAGTACTATTTTTGGTCTGGAGTTTTATCTTTTGGCCTAGAGTACTATCTTTTGGTCTGGAGTTTTATCTTTTGGCCTAGAGTACTATCTTTTGGCCTAGAGTACTATCTTTTGGTCTAGAGTACTATTTTTTTGGTCTGGTGTACTATTTTTGACATGGAATATTATCTTTTGACCTAGAATACTATCTTTGGGTCTAGAGTACTGTCTTTGGTCAAGAGTATTATTGTTGGACAAAAGTACTATCATTTAGTCTAGAGTACTATCTTTTGGGCCACAGTACTATGCTTTGGCCTAGAGTACAATCCTTATCCTTTGGTCTAAGAGTACAATACTATACAGACTGAAGAATAATGGTCTCACTTTTGGAAGCAACTTGGAGTTATAAGTATGGAGGGTGTTTAAATGACTTATATTTTTTTAACTATTTATTAAAAAAAAACATAAAAAACTTGTAGTTAATAACTGGCAAACACTTCTCACTAACAACCCAATAATTGTGCCTAGTTTTTCACTAGAGTACAATACACTCCCAGTTCCACACGAAGGTTTTAACTGAGAATCACTTCTAAACGAGTTCAAAATATATTCATTTTCGTTTAATGTTGTCAATAGTTTTAACATGAACTTAATGTGAATGATCTGTTTGATGATTATTATATTTTCTCCTAATTCTTATTCAAAATTCATTTTAAAATCATAAATAATGAATTTCATAAAGCATTTTCAAATAAATAAAAATTCTACTAAAATTATAAATAATAAAATTTTAAATTTCTTTATACCAAATAATATTTAACCCTTATAGGTAGACAGTACGTATTAATAAACAAAAAAATTGTACTTTACGTAATGTATGCTAATTTTTTCCTTTTTCTTTTTTTCTTTTAGATCTGATCATGGAAGGCATAATGTTAAAGCAAATATCAAACAAAACACTACATAGTTTGTTTGACAAGGATTCCAGGCAAGCATTCCTGCATAGAACCAGAGTGGACAGCACTCGTAAACTTAAAAAATATATATTTCTTAAAACATTAATAAAATGGTAAAAAACAAAACTTGTATAAATAAATGTGTTAGATGTGAAGTAAAATGCCCAGCATATTGGTGTCACTCGACTCCTCTAAACTTCTCGACCAACGCACCCAAGAAAATCGCGATAATGTACAGGATCACTTTTCATTTTGAAACATTTTTGCAACCCATAGCCATTCTATAATGTGCTACTTTGAAAAATATATTTGTATGTATGTGTGTATTAGGGGGTATGGGGGTATATATATATAGTATATATATATATATATATATATATATATATATATATATATATATATATATAGTATATTATATATATCTTAATATTTATATATATATATACTATATATATATATCACATATATCATATAAATAATCATACTATATAAAAAATATACATTTTTAATATATATATACTATCATATATATATAATATAGATATATATATTATATACTATAGTATATATATATTTTATTACTATATATATATCTGATATATATATCTATAGTATATATATATTATATTATGATATATCATATTATATCTCTTGATCATAATATATATTATCTTTATCTACTATACTATATATATATTACTATTATATCTATTACATCATATATCTAATATCATATCTATATTATATATATATCTATTATCCATATATATATTTATCTCATCTCTATATATATATATGTATCAGTCCCTAGTAGCCAGAACGCCTTCTCAGCCTACTTGCAAGGCCCGTTTGCCTATAGGCCAAGTTTTCATGAATTAATTTTTCGACTACCTAACCTACTTGACCTAACCTAACCTAACTTTTTCGGCTACCTAACCTAACCTAAACATAAAAGATAGGTTAGGTTAGGTTAGGTAGGGTTGGTAGGTTCGGTCATATATCTACGTTAATTTTAACTGCAATAAAATAATTACCTGTACATATGAAATGGGGAGCTTTATCATTTCATAAGAAAAAAATTAGAGAAAATATATTAATTCAGGAAAACTTGGCTTATTAGGCAAATCGGTCTAGCATAGTAGGCCAAAAAGTGAGTTCTGGCTACTAGGTACGACATATATATATATATATATATATATATATAATATATATATATATATATATATATATGTCGTACCTAGTAGCCAGAACGTACTTTGCCTACTATGCAAGGCCCGATTTGCCTAATAAGCCAAGTTTTGTCCAATATATTTTCTCTAATTTTTTTCTTATGAAATGATAAAGCTACCCATTTCATTATGTAGAGGTCAATTTTTTTTATTGGAGTTAAATTAACGTAGTTATATGACTGAACCTAACCAACCCTACCTAACCTAACCTAACCTATCTTTATAGGTTAGGTTAGGTTGCCGAAAAAGTTAGGTTAGGTTAGGTTAGGTAGGTTAGGTAGTCGAAAAAAAATCATGAAAACTGTGGCAAGGCAAAGTCGGGCCGGGCAGGTAGGTAGGCTGAGAAGTGCGGTTCTGGCGAGCTAGGTACAACAGTAGTATAAGTATCAGTAGTAGATAGGTAATATTAGAATAAGTAATAAATAAGTATAAGAGTAATAGTATAGTAGAGAAATAGAGTATAGAATAGATATACCACACACACACAGAGTTTAGAACACAATAGCTACACACCATAGTAGATATAAGACACGATAGTACACACACACCCACACACAAAGTAGAGAGAGATAGTAGATATATATATATTATATCATTATATAGTATATATATATATATATATATATATACACAGGATAGATATATAGATAGACACACACACATACACACACACATACATACATACATACATACATACATACATACATACATACATACATATATGTACATGTATTATTCATGTATGTATGTCACACATAATGGCCAGAGTTATTTAACAAATTGTATTTTTTTTTCTATTTTTCAATTTAACTGGGAATTTGAATTCATATGCTATGTTTAATACCAGTATAAATAACATCTAAAATCAATTACTGGAAATATCTTAGTAAGCTGATCATATCTAACATAGGCAAAACTATGCCTTCATAAAATAGGGATTAAAGCAACATAATAATTTCACTAAGTGTAGCCAAATTTAGGAGAGGTACAAGAGAATAAAAAATGCTTTGAATATTTGACAATATAACAACTGCAAATTAGACTAGCTGTGTGCTTCTGGCTACTTGACAATAAGCTCCTGCATATTAGACCAGCCATGTAGCTCTGGCTACTAGGCAATACAGTTCCTGCATACTAGACCAGCCATGCAGTTCTGGCTACTAGGCAATACAGTTACATATTAGACCAGCCATGCAGTTCTGGTTATTACGCAATACAGTTCCTGCATACTAGACCAACCATGCAGTTCTGGCTACTAGGCAATATAGTTCCTGCATATTAGATCAGCCATGCAGTTCTGGCTACTAGGCAATACAGCTCCTGCATATTAGACCAGCCATGTAGCTCTGGCTACTAGGCAATACAATATCTGCATAACACTAGCTGTGCAAGTCTGGCTACTAGGCATTTTTAATATAGTTTCTGCATATTAGACCAGCCATGATTTCTGGCTACTAGGCAATACAGCTCTTGAGTATTAGACCATCCATGCAGTTCTGGTTATTAAGAAATATAGCTCTTGCATATTATACCGGTTGTGTCATTCTGGCTATTAGGCAGCATGACCTGCATATTAGACCGGTTGTGTCATTCTGGCTATTAGGCAGCATGACCTGCATATTATACGGTTGTGTCATTCTGGCTATTAGGCAGCATGACCTGCTATTAGACCGGTTGTGTCATTCTGGCTATTAGGCAGCATGACCTGCATATTATACCGGTTGTGTCATTCTGGCTATTAGGCAGCATGACCTGCATATTATACCGGTTGTGTCATTCTGGCTATTAGGCAGCATGACCTGCATATTAGACCGTTGTGTCATTCTGGCTATTATGTCTGACAAAATATATATCCATCTGTGCCTGTACTCTGTATATATACAGTGTATAATGTCAACACAAAAAGCTATATCAAATAGGATAAAGATAAAATGTTTGTACAGTATAATAGATAAAATAACAATTAAATATTTATAAGTTGCCTCACCCAGGAGCTACAAGACTGAGTTTCTTTCAGTATAACCCATCACCAAGTAAGTTACCCAAATTATTTCCAGAAAGCTATCGCGATTTTCTGTGGGGTTAGATAAACAATGTCATCTTTTTATATCATGTATTTGTTCAAGTTAATTCTTGCTATTACATAATTTGTTTATCAAAGACTATGTATTTGTAACGGCAATATTGAAAATACTGCAAAAAATGTATTAACATTACAATAGAATTTTTAAGTGAGTTATCTGTATATTTTTTGTTTAGGTACAATGTCAATTAGTTATTGGATATCTGTATCTATTATTTGCTTGCAGTCTGTCATAAGGCTCTAATTTTGGATAAAAATGATTTTGTGAATTTTAAAAATTCGGTAAACATTCTAAGAAAAAAAATGATAGGTAAAGGTGGTGATTCACTGGGAGGAAACTACTAAAACTTAACAATATTGGTGTAATAAAAATCTTTCTCCATCACAAGCAGTGAGAGCAAGAAGGTATGGATATTTATGATTTAATAAGAAACCTGGTTTACCTCAATAATTTAGTCAGCTATACTTTACATACTTTAGCCATGTCCACATCAATAAACAAAGATCTTTAACCAGTACTAGCATCTGTTCCCAACAATCTGCTCTTTTTATGACATGCATCTTTTCGCAGCAGCAACAATAATATAAAAAAAAAATCACCGAACTTGCTCCAGATAAATACAGTACAGAATACACGTTCAAGCAATTTTTTTTCTGAGATCATCCCTCAAAAAAATAACCCATGAATTATCTTTTATTATCCTGAATACAGTACAATCTTTATCATACTCTGTTGCTCCCCTCAAAATCCACTTCATTTGTTTACTTTCTACAGTACTTGCAATTCAAGCCGTGAGGAAAGGTTAAGATTCAATACCTCGTTACAGTCATTTAGCTCATGCACCTTGTATTTTCAAGTCTGAGGCTGTATTCTATTACAATAGAATTATGAGCACCTTCTTGTCCTGGGGGAGACACAAATGTTAAAGTTATATATCCCAAAAAAAAATGTTTTTAATCAAAACAATTTCAACAAAGAGAATGGCAACATTATGATGGATTTTGGTTTCTTTTGTTTACCGAGTGAGAGGCGCCACAACACAAAACTTCACTCAAGACCAAAATCAATATCTACTATTTGAGTTAAAACTCTCTACAGTCCTGCAGATAATTTGTGAGCATATACAATATCTATTAACTGCTCAAACTATAACTTAAAATTATAATCCCCTACGTTCCTCAAGAAAGAGATTGTGATTTTGGATGCATGTGTAGACTATGTAATAAAAATAAAAATAAAAGACCAGCTCCTGCACTGTACTGCACTGCATGTACTGTACTGCATGTACTGTACCATGTCACAAATGAATCTGGTCTATTCCTCATTAGGAGAGGACCACTACAATTCTCCATTGTGAATTAATATAGATAAATTGATGTGACCATAATGTAGAAGTGAAGGACACAATGCATCAAGAGAAACCTCCAATATCACATTCAATGACCAATGAAGCAATGTGCCCGGTATAAGATTACCTGCTAATTGTAATGTGGACACCACAAACTCTTCCATTTCTCCTTAAATTGAGCCTTATCCATATTATCAAAGGACAAATAAAAATTCCTCCACTTAAAACAGCCCTAAATTCTATGCGATACTTTTCAAAGATTCTCATTTACATTTTAAAGTCAAAATGAAAATGAATTCAAGTATAAGCTCCAATTTAAATGCACTAATGCAAACATGCAAATATCTGTTGATGTTTTACAGAACATTGTGCACTAGTGATATTGTGTGTACTTCATGACCAAGAGATGAGCTAAAGAGCTTCCAGGCTTGGCACAACTCCTCATTAATGAATCTCCCCTAAAATTACAAATAAACCATTTTTAAATTAAACCGTCTCTACTGCCCTGATGTGAAGGCCACACTATAGCAACACTTCGCAGCTTTTCACATGCAGTGAAGAGTGCGCTTTGTATTTTTGCTTTTCAATAACCCCGGACCTTAATCTGCTAACACAGTAATGTGACAGTGACCCCAGGTTGCCTCAACAGTCTTCACCCGATGCCTTAGAGTAGTTCCTAATGCACTTTCAATGTCATGATAAAACTCAACACTCTTCCATAGTTGCCTTCCCAAAAAAATGAAATGCTGCAAAAGTCAATACAATAAATATGAGAACTAATAAAGGCCTAACCATGATGCACATGCTCCCCTTGCAACCACTTGCTCATAACTAAATACAGTACTCATATAATAACCAATATTGCATGTCACACACTGGCATCATCACAACTCCCTGGAATAAATTAAAGTGAAATTCTTTTTTAAAAATAACGTTAACATTCCACTTTCTGATTTAAGAGATCTACATCGATCACTTCCTTTGTCAAGGAATGATTCACACTCCCACAATAAAATATAGAACAGCTGTATTAATGGCAATATGACCTGAAATGTAGCTTTAGTTTTCAAATTTATGGTCATTACACCTCACCAACCTTGTAGAAAGTGCTTTTAATGCTCATTGTAGCGTGCCTCGTGAAGAGAGCGTGGTGGTGGTGGTGGGCCCAAGTTCAAGGGAACAACTAAACCTATGTACAATAAACCTTGAGCGTCTGGAAGAAATTATTCCTTCTCAATTCATTTGAGATTAATGAAACATTTCCCTGACGCCAGAGCAAGATAAAAGGTCCCGAATTTCATGATGTCAACTGAGCTCACTTTGTACAGGATGCACTCGAGCTATTTTTTCAGTAATTTGATTCGGTGTGTCCCTCAAAAAGATCACTGACTGCTTGTGATTTGGACTTTGCCAAGCAGACTGCAAACAATGTTTTGGAATTCGGTCCAAAACATGAGATAAGTGGCTTTGTGGCCCTGAGAGAGAAGTAAAGGGCCCATTAAGGAAGTGTCACTGTTGGCTGCCTAGAATAGAATCTACGCTGGCGAAGGCACACGACCCAAGTCCTGAGCGAGACATCAAATTGATCAGCTGCTTCGTGTGCGCCACACAGATCTCTAGAGGGGGTCTTCTTGGCAGCTGATGAGACTCTGTAAATTATAATACTGCATCAAAATAAAATACAAAATTCCATCTTTTTCCTTAATAAAATTTAATACAATGATAGTAGTAGGATGGTAATTCAGAAAAGATCTGATTAAATGCTGGGGTCAGTAATTCGACCATGGGGGGGAGGGGGAGGGGGAGCCTCGATATAAGCTTAATGTGTATGAATACACTCTGGCTGCTTGTCCCCTGATACAATGAATTATTGTTTTATATACCTTGAGGTTACCTTGAGGTGCTTCCGGGGCTTAGCGTCCCCACGGCCCGGTCAATGACCAGGCCTCCTGGTTGCTGGACTGATCAACCAGGCTGTAGGACGCGGCTGCTTGCAGCCTGACGTATGAGTCACAGCATCGTTGATCAGGTATCCTTTGGAGGTGTTTGTCAAGTTCTCTCTTGAACACCATGAGAGGTCGGCCACTTATGCCCCTTATGTGTAGTGGAAGCTTGTTGAACAGTCTTGGGCCTGTTCAACATGCTTCTACTACACATAAGGGGCATAACTGGCCAACCCCTCACGTATACATACAGTACTGTATACAGTACTGTATATGAATAAGTTTGGGTGCATATAAATAGGAGCTGTCTTGTACTGGTCAATAGACCTTTTGGAGTTACCTATATTTTTATTGCAGACAATCAATTGTACCATAATAGCTGCATGTACTGTACCATGATAGTTGCTTGTACTGTACATGATAGTTGCTTGTACTGTACCATGATAGTTGCATGTACTGTACCATGATAGTTGCATGTACTGTACCATGATAGTTGCATGTACTGTACCATGATAGTTGCTTGTACTGTACCATGATAGTTGCTTGTACTGTACCATGATAGTTGCTTGTACTGTACCATAATAGCTGCATGTACTGTACCATGATAGTTGCTTGTACTGTACCATATTAGCTGCATGTACTGTACCATGATAGTTGCTTGTACTGTACCATGATAGTGCTTGTACTGTACCATGATAGTTGCTTGTACTGTACCATATTAGCTGCATGTACTGTACCATGATAGTTGCTTGTACTGTACCATATTAGCTGCATGTACTGTACCATGATAGTTGCTTGTACTGTACCATGATAGTTGCATGTACTGTACCATGATAGTTGCTTGTACTGTACCATGATAGTTGCTTGTACTGTACCATGATAGTTGCTTGTACTGTACCATGATAGTTGCTTGTACTGTACCATGATAGTTGCTGTGGTACTATGATAGTTGCTTGTACTGTACCATGATAGTTGCTTGTACTGTACCATGATAGTTGCTTGTACTGTACTATGATAGTTACTTGTACTGTACCATGATAGTTGTTTGTACTGTACCATGATAGTTGCTTGTACTGTACCATGATAGTTGCTTGTACTGTACCATGATAGTTGCTTGTACTGTACCATGATAGTTGCTTGTACTGTACCATGATAGTTGCTTGTACTGTACCATGATAGTTGCTTGTACTGTACCATGATAGTTGCTTGTACTGTACCATGATAGTTGCTTGTACTGTACCATGATAGTTGCTTGTACTGTACCATGATAGTTGCTTGTACTGTACCATGATAGTTGTATGTACTGTACCATGATAGATGCATGTACTGTACCATGATAGTTGCATACTGTACCATGATAGTTGCATGTACTGTACCATGATAGATGCTTGTACTGTACCATGATAGTTGCATGTACTGTACCATGATAGTTGCTTGTACTGTACCATGATAGTTGCTTGTACTGTACCATGATAGTTGCATGTACTGTACCTGGTTGATGGGGTTCTGGGAGTAGTTCTACTCCCCAAGCCCGGCCCGAGGCCAGGCTCGACTTGTGAGAGTTTGATCCACCAGGCTGTTGCTTGGAGCGGCCCGCAGAGCCACATACCCACCACAGCCCGGCTGATCCGGGACTTCTCTTAGGAAACAGTCCAGTTTTCTCTTGAAGATGTCCATGGTTGTTCCGGCAATATTTCTTATAGTCGCTGGGAGGACGTTGAACAACCGCGGACCTCTGATGTTTATACAGTGCTCTCTGATTGTGCCTATGGCACCTCTGCTCTTCACTGGTTCAATCTTGCATTTTCTTCTATATCGTTCACTCCAATACGTTGTTATTTTACTGTGTAGATTTGGGACCTGGCTCTCCAGTATTTTCCACGTGTATATTATTTGGTATCTCTCGTCTCCTTTCTAGAGAGTACATTTGGAGAGCTTTGAGACGATCCCAATAATTTAGGTGTTTTATCTCGTCTATGCGTGCCGTATATGTTCTCTGTATTCCCTCTATTTCAGCAATCTCTCCTGCTCTGAAAGGGGAAGTGAGTACTGAGCAGTATTCGAGACGGGACAACACAAGTGACTTGAAGAGTACAACCATTGTGATGGGATCCCTGGATTTGAAAGTTCTCGTAATCCATCCGATCATTTTTCTGGCTGATGCGATATTTGCTTGGTTATGCTCCCTAAACGTTAGATCGTCGGAATCATTATTCCAAATCCTTGACATGCTGTTTTTCTACTATGGGAAGATTTGATTGTGTTTGTACCCTGTATTATGTTTCAGATCCTCATTTTTGCCGTACCTGAGTACCTGAAATTTATCACTGTTAAACATCATATTATTTTCTGCTGCCCAATCGAAAACTTTGTTGACATCTGTTTGTAGTTTTCCATGTCTTCAGCAGAGGTAATTTTCATGCTGATTTTTGTGTCATCTGCGAAGGATGACACGAAGCTGTGACGTGTATTTTTGTCTATATCAGATATGAGAATAAGGAACAGTAGCGGTGCAAGGACTGTACCTTGAGGTACAGAGCTTTTAACATCGCTTGGACTCGATTTTATCTGATTGACTGTTACTCTTTGTGTTCTGTTCGACAGGAAATTAAGTATCCAGCGTCCTACTTTTCCAGTTATTCCATTGACCTCATTTTGTGAGCTATCACCCCATGGTCACATTTGTCGAACGCCTTTGCAAAGTCTGTGTATACAACATCTGCATTTTGCTTTTCTTCTAGGGCTTCTGTGATTTTGTCATAGTGGTTGAGTAACTGTGACAGACAGGATCTTCCCGCTCTAAATCCATGTTGTCCTGGATTGTGCAATTCATTGTTTTCCATAAAACTAGAAATTTGATTCCTAATCACTTTTTCAAACACTTTTATTATGTGTGATGTTAGTGCAACTGGCCTATAATTTTTGCCAAGGCTTTACTCCCCCCCTTGTGCAACGGAGCTATATCTGCAGATTTAAGTGCTGCTGGTATCTCCCCTGTATCCAGGCTCTTTCTCCATATTACGCTGAGTGCTCTCGCTACTGGTACTTTACACTTCTTTATGAAATTGAATTCCATGAGTCAGGCCCAGGGGCTGAGTGCATGGGCATATTGTCAATTTCTCTTTCAAAGTCTTCCGAGTTGTGGTAATATCCGTTATATTATCTGCAGCTTGAATGTCATTCATAAAGAAGCTGCCTGGGTCATCAACTTTCATGTTGTTAATTGGTGTGCTAAACATAGCCTCATACTGGCTTCTTAGAATTTCACTAATTTCTTTGTTGTCCTCTGTGTACGTACCTTCATTTGTAATTAACGGTCCAATACTGGTCGAGGTTTTGGATTTTGATTTAGCGTATGTGAAAAATATTTCGGATTTTTCCTTATCTCTTGTATAGCTCTCTGTTCCAATTCCATTTCCTCAGGCTCATATGATCGCTTCAACGTTTGTTGATTTCTTCGATCTCCCTGCTTAGGCTTATTTTCCTTGCTTGTGATAGTTGTGTCTGCCGAAGCATTCCGTTATTTTTTTCCTTCTCCTGTACAGTCGTCTGCGTTCTCTTTCTAGAGTGGTCCTCTTTCTGCCCCTCCTCACGGCACGTGCTTCAAGCAGACCTTGTAAGCTTCAGCTGTCAGTTGAGCTATTCCCTGTGTGGGAGTTTTGTCGCTTAAGACCGACAAGTACCATGACCGCTTAAGACCGACTGTACCATGATAGTTGCTTGTACTGTACCATGATAGTTGCTTGTACTGTACCATGATAGTTGCTTGTACTGTACCATGATAGTTGCTTGTACTGTACCATGATAGTTGCTTGTACTGTCCATGATAGTTGCTTGTACTGTACCATGATAGTTGCTTGTACTGTACCATGATAGCTGCATGTACTGTACCATGATAGTTGCTTGTACTGTACCAACCATGATAGATGCATGTACTGTACCATGATAGTTGCTTGTACTGTACCATGATAGATGCATGTACCGTACCATGACAGTTGCTTGTACTGTACCATGATAGATGCATGTACTGTACCATAACAGTTGCTTGTAGTGTACCATGATAGTTGCATGTACTGTACCATGATAGTTGCTTGTACTGTACCATGATAGCTGCTTGTACTGTACCATGATAGCTGCTTGTACTGTACCATGATAGCTGCTTGTACTGTACCATGATAGATGCATGTACTGTAACATGATAGTTGCTTGTACTGTACCATGATAGATGCATGTACTGTACCATGACAGTTGCTTGTAGTGTACCATGACAGTTGCTTGTAGTGTACCATGATAGTTGCTTGTACTGTACCATGATAGATGCATGTACTGTACCATGACGGTTGCTTGTAGTGTACCATGATAGTTGCATGTACTGTACCATGATAGTTGCTTGTACTGTACCATGATAGTTGCTTGTAGTGTACCATGATAGTTGCTTGTACTGTACCATGACAGTTGCTTGTAGTGTACCATGATAGTTGCTTGTACTGTACCATGATAGTTGCTTGTACTGTACCATGACAGTTGCTTGTAGTGTACCATGATAGTTGCTTGTACTGTACCATGACCGTTGCTTGTACTGTACTTAAGTATTAGGAAGTATTGTAGCTAAAGTACATACATATGACAATGATTTGCTGGCTTCAACAGAAGAGAGTGCGGACTATGAGTGATAAGTTATACATCATCATCATCTTCCAGCAACACCAAGTAAGTAATTATCAAAAGAAGGCACCAAACCGGGAAGGCTATGTAGCACCATCAAATGTGCGGAATAATTAGAGGGCGCTAAAATTCACCAAGGATGCAATACGAGAACAAAAACGCACAAGGCGAACGATATCAAAAGTATCCGAGTCACCAAGAATTCTATTGAGGGACAGGTGACCGCGAGGGGCGGTCAGAAAGCAAGACACACGCTCGTCCCGGAAGTCAGGACATTCAAGAGGACTGCACGACCGTAAGAGGGACAATGCAATTAGGACAATAAGGGCAGGGCGCAGCAACACCAAGTTGAGTTCACTTCCAGGCAAGATATCCACATACACTACACAATTCATATGATTCTCA
>WNGS01143432.1:0-12477 GCA_020271785.1 Procambarus virginalis
CGGGTTTGGGATTCCCCTAGGTTGTGAAGCTGCAGCACACGCAGCGCGGGCTTACATTGCTGATCTCTCGGACCAGAATGCACTAGTAAAGCTTGACTTCAAAATGCTTCAATCAAGTCAGACGAGACGCGGTCCTCAGGCTGTACCAACCATTCCGTCCCCTTACCCGTTCATCCGATCGTGCTACAGTGGGGCTCTAAGCTCCTTTTTGGGAGCATGATATAAACTCCTGTGAAGGTGTCCACAAGTGACCCCTTAGCACCCCTCCTTTTCTGCTAGCTATCAAAGAGGTCACTGATAGTCTGACAAGCGAGCTAAACATCTGGTACCTGGATGATGGCACTCTCGCTGGAACCCCAGAAACCATTTTGGAGGATATAGGAAAATCCAGGAGCAGGGAGCAGCCTTAGGCCTCATTCTCAATGCATCCAAGTGTGAAATAATTTCCCGCAACCCAGACATCACTGGGCAAATACAAAATGTTCTTCCAGACATTCTCATTGTCGAGCCACCGGACTGCACTCTCCTGGGTGCCCCCATTGGCCCACGAGCATCGAGGAGGTCCTGGCTGCAAAAATCACTGATCTAAAGAGAATGCTGGACAGGATTGACAAGATTGATGCCCATGATGCCTCTTTCTCCTCACAAGATGCCTGTCTCTCCCTAAGTTGACCTACTTTCTGAGATGTTCTCCATCCTACAGCAGCCTAAGTTAAATGTGTATGACACCCTTCTGAGGTCCATGCTGGTGAAAGTCCTGAACCTGCCATTGGACGACTCTCAGTGGGAGCAAGCAACCCTCCTGTAAGACTTGGGCCTTGGTGTCCGCACACAGCCTCCAAATTGCTCTACCAGCCTTCCTTTCCTCCCCCCATCGCATCGCACGACCTCGTCAGAGATATCTACCTGCAACCTTGAGAGATTCAGCAGGAATACACGATCCTGCTTTCACTGAATGTTCAAATCAGTGGGATGTTCTGGCAGCCCCAGCAACCATTAGAGCCAACAAAACAACACAAAAGTCCGGCTGGGACCACCCTCTAGTGGAAAAAGTAGCTGATGCCATGCTCAGCGCCGCAACATCAGACAAGGAGAAAGCCCGCCTCAGAGCAGTGCGTGCCCCCCATGCAGGAGACTTCCTCCTGGCAGTACCCATGTCAGCAATGGGCACGCGCCTAGATCCAGAATCCCTTCGTGTAGCAGTGGCCCTCCGCCTTGGTGCCCCAATTCACACTGAATACAAGTGTATTTGCAACAGGGTGAAAGCAGACCAATACGGACTGCATGGGTTGCATTGTGGAAGCACAAAGGGCTGGCATGCAAGACACAACGAGGTCAATGACATCATCAAGAGCGCCTCGTCTCAGCTAAGTGCCCAGCGGAGAGAGAACCTCGCATCCTAGGGGTCGACCCGGATTTCCCCGCACTTCGCCCTGATGGCATCACCATATACTCATGGAAGGAGGGTAGACGTTGGTGTGGGACTACACATGTGTATCCACCCTGGCTGACACCTACGTACACTTCGGAGCTGATCAAGCAGGTGGGGCGGCCAACCACAAAGGGAAACAGCAAAATCTCTCAAATACAGGCGACTGGCAGGCCAATACCTCTTTGTTCCCATAGCGTCTGAGACACATGGCCCCTGGGGCAAGAGTGCCTTGGGATTTCTCAAGGAATTGGGTTCCAAGCTCATCGACGTCACCAGAGACCCAAGGGCTTGCAGTTTTTTGTTTCAGCGCCTCAGTGTGGCGATCCAGAGGGAAATGCTTGCTGCGTCCTCGGTTCCTGTCCGGAAGCGGAGGAGCTTCAAGAGATACATAACCTTTAGGCATTTGTCTTGTATGTTTTGTAGCCTTTAAATACACAATAAAGCATAAAAAAAGGAAGGGGGTGGTAGGAGAAAAGCACACAGAAACTGTATTGGAGGGGACCTACATTCCATCCAATGCGTTATGTGTGATTCCTCCGAGGCTATGGGTCCCCCTTCTTCCAGCCAGAGGTGGTACTCCCTTCCAATTATATTATATATATATATAATATATATATATATATATATATATATATATATGTATATATATATATATATATATATATATATATATATATATATTACATAATATACATATATATATATAATATATATATATAATAGGGGTAGTGTCACGGTGCCCAGTGTTATTGTGTTATTTACTGTGGTGATTGCAAATTGTGGACCTATGTTCTAGGGGTTATTGAGAGCACTGGGTCATTTGCAACAGTAAGTGTGTGCAGTATTCTAATACTTGGAAATTAGAGTACTTGCTGTGTGTGTTATTGCAAGGGGGTTGTTAACTGATGGTGATTGTTGCTAGTGTTGAGCATCACCGTATGTGATTGCAGTTCAGTAAAGTCATTGTGGGGCAGTGTTCCAGAGGGTCCATGTCCTGTATGTTATTTTACTAGTGTTCTGCAGTATTGTCATTGCAACCGGATTGTAACGTAAATCACTGTGATTTGTTAGTGTGATTGTCATTGTCGTGGGTGAACTCGGCTGTAGACGAGTACTTGGATATACATATATTCTCCTGTTTATCTGGTAGGACATCGAAGTCCAGTATTCAGTGAGGTGATTGCGAGGTAATTAATATAACGTAACCGAGGGAACGCCCATTGCTTTAAGAGAATTTGTTCTTTGACAATTTGAGTAACGTAGAACAACGTTTGGGTTAATTTACATTCCTGCAAGCAGCTACGGTAGTCTCAAGGAGCCTAGCCACCAGCCAGATAAGAATTAGAGTATTGTCTGTCGTAATTAACGGTCAGTGGGCCGGGTAATTGACGTGTTTCAGGAAGTCAAAGTAATTAATCTCGATCCTTGTTTGATCGACTCACACGAAGGCTTCATTGTTCCATTAACGTAACGTCGTTATTTATGTCCGGAAGTACCGGCACTTGATTGACTCGTGGGAAGAGTAACGTCATTTTAGAATAACGTAAACGTGGTGCCTAATTACTGTTATTAGCCACCTGAATTGGTCTGTGTATGGAAGGCTCAGACGGAATTCATACCTTAATGTAAATTGCTGAACCAGTGTGAAAGGTTGTGTATTTAACTGTTTAATTATTGATCTTGAGGATAGTAATTAATTACTCTGAAGGTAATCACGAGTGATTACCGTTCTCTTAGCACTTTGGACATTGTAAATCAGAGTTTACCATCGTCGAGTGATTAGTAACCGATTAACGTAAATTAACGTAACTAGTAAAGAGATTAATCAGCTGTCTTGTAGTACAGGGATTAATGGGATTTTCTCACTGAATGCTCGACGGGTAGAGTGTTGTGTAATTTCCGCGTTACTAGTGACAGTTGTAAGAGAAGGTTATTACATTAACGTAAATATTATAGTGTTATTAACGTAAATCAATTGTATTGATTGTTGATCGTCCGTGGGACGAAGTGTTAACGTAAGGGTTAATTTATAGAAGGGTGCTGGAGTTGCCAGTGAACCCATTAGTTATTGTTGTCATAGAAAGACTACAGATTTGATTGCATTGCAACCGCTATTGCAGGTGTAGACTGCACTGAGGCGTAGAACAGTTAGGAGGTTACTGGAGACGTGTTTCAGAACTCACTGTGTCATTTGTTGTAATTGTGATTATAGATCTGTTAGTTCTTGCTTGCTTGTTGATTCCTCTGTGGGCACGCTTATGTTCGAGTTAGTTCATTATGCAGTCCGAGGGGCTGGTGTCTAGCTGTCATCGATAGTGTCACAGGAAGGATTTCGAGTAACGTCATTGACATTCTCTTGTTTTGTTGTAGTAGTTAGTACTTTATTGAATAAACTAAGTTGTTATGTTAACACTGTCTTTTCGTTACACCCCACACATTATTATTGTTATGCAAATGTTCTTCACACTCGACTATTGGAGACTTATTTCTGAGCTTTGGATCAAATATACGGCACTACACAACAATAAATTATTGTTGTGAGAGCCCAGGACCTACTCGTTAGATTCGCTTCGGCGAGTTACGAAGGTCGACGACCCAAGTGGAGGGGATTTCAATTTCATTGGGGTCTCGGCGTTTGCTCGCGCCTAGTCAATTGTTCGTACAGGGTCCCAAAGTGAGGAATGAGCTGCTTACTACACTGGTGTGTTAGCTAAGCAAGTCCTTCCTCAGGCGACCTAGTTGAATATCACGACAGGAATAAAGGTAAAAGAATAAAGAAAATTCTTAAAAATTTTCCGAGCTCAATTCCTTATACCAATTTCATTTATTCCAACTTATCTAAGTCACTTAAGTAAGTCAAAAACTCTCACATTAGGCTAAGGCACACACACACACCCTCGATCCTGCAGGCACAAGTGGTAAACACACAGGGGCTCACGACTCCCCAGGTGGGTGTGGCGCTCGTCACACGAGCCGCACCTGCCAGGGGTGGCTGGGTACATGGGGATAAGGACGACTATGTCAGGGGAACGACGCACCAAAACACACACCAGATCAGCTAAAGCTCACGGTCCCGCCAAGAAAATTCTAATGATAGGATGAAAACTGTCGGTCTGCGTCGTACTCTCCCCTACTAGCCCTCCTTGGATGCCCCAGATCCTGCTAGTATGACGACGCGTATTGTCCCAGACCCCACTAAGTTGATGGTGCTTGCTGTCCCGAAGCCTGGAGACTTGATGGAGCACGTTTCAAACCACAATAAGTTGCTGTGGGAGTGGTTGATGAACTGATAAAAAGTCGGTGTGAGGTGGTGAGGAAATTGATGAAGTGTAAGAGAGAGGGGCTGGGAATTGATGAAGTGTAAGAAACTGTAAATTAATAGATGAATGTTTATGAATCATGCTGAAGGACAATTACAACAAAGCACTAGAGAAAGAACAATTGCTAGACTAATGGAAAACATCAAATACTGTACTTGTATTACGAGAAGGGATAAAAGAGAAGCTTGTGGCTCACAAACCAGACGGATCACTCACAAACATTGCCTTCCCTACATAGTACTATAGAGGAAAATTGTGAAGAGAACAGGGGCCAGATTCACGAAGCAGTTACGCAAGCACTTACAAACCTGTACATCTTTTCTCAATCTTTGACGGCTTTGTTTCCAATATTAAACAGTTAATGAGCTCCGAAGCACCAGGAGGCTGTTTATAACAATAACAACAGTTGATTGACAAGTTTTCATGCTTATAAACTGTTTAATAAATGTAACCAAAGCCGTCATAGATTGAGGAAAGATGTACACGTTCGTAAGTGCTTGCGTAACTGCTTCGTGAATCCGGGTCCTGAGCCGGTAGGAAGCGGAAACTTTTCTCTGAAAACCATTATATCCTAAACCCTAGAAAATCCTAGAAATCTTGCGTAATCTTACAATGATTTCAGGGCTCAACGTCCCAGCAACCCGGTCCAAGACCAGGCATCCTGGTTGCTGGACTGATCAACCAGGCTGTTGGACGCGGCTGCTCACAACCTGACGTATGAGTCACAGCCTGGTTGATTAGGTAACCTTTGGAGGTGTTCATCAAGTTCTCTCTTGAACACTGTGAGGGGTCTGCCAGTTATGTCCCTTATGTGTAGTGGAAGCGTGTTGAACAGTCTCGGGCCTCTGATGTTGATAGTTCTCTCTTGAACACTGTGAGGGGTCGGCCAGTTATGTCCCTTATGTGTAGTGGAAGCGTATTGAACAGTCTCGGGCCTCTGATGTTGATAGTTCTCTCTTGAACACTGTGAGGGTTCGGCCAGTTATGTCCCTTATGTGTAGTGGAAGCGTGTTGAACAGTCTCGGGCCTCTGATGTTGATAGTTCTCTCTTGAACACTGTGAGGGGTCTGCCAGTTATGTCCTTTATGTGTAGTGGAAGCGTGTTGAACAGTCTCGGGCCTCTGATGTTGATAGTTCTCTCTTAAACACTGTGAGGGGTCGGCCAGTTATGTCCCTTATGTGTAGTGGAAGCGTGTTGAACAGTCTCGGGCCTCTGATGTTCATAGTTCTCTCTTGAACACTGTGAGGGGTCGGCCAGTTATGTCCCTTATGTGTAGTGAAAGCGTGTTGAACAGTCTCGGGCCTCTGATGTTGATAGTTCTCTCTTGAACACTGTGTGGGGTCGGCCAGTTATGTCCCTTATGTGTAGTGGAAGCGTGTTGAACAGTCTCGGGCCTCTGATGTTGATAGTTCTCTCTTAAACACTGTGAGGGGTCGGCCAGTTATGTCCCTTATGTGTAGTGGAAGCGTGTTGAACAGTCTCGGGCCTCTGATGTTGATAGTTCTCTCTTGAACACTGTGAGGGGTCGGCCAGTTATGTCCCTTATGTGTAGTGGAAGCGTGTTGAACAGTCTCGGGCCTCTGATGTTGATAGTTCTCTCTTGAACACTGTGAGGGGTCGGCCAGTTATGTCCCTTATGTGTAGTGGAAGCGTGTTGAACAGTCTCGGGCCTCCAATGCTGATAGAGTTCTCTCTCAAGAGTACCTGTTGCACCTTTGCTATTCAACGGGGGTATTCTGCACATCCTGCCATGCCTTCTGGTCATATATGGTATTATTTCTGTGTGCAGATTTGGGACCAGCCCTTCTAATATTTCCCTCGTGTAAATTATTATGTATCTCTCCCGCCTGCGCTCTAGAGAACACAGATTTAGGCTTTTTAGTCGGCCTCAATAGTTTAGATGTTTCAGTGGATTCTAGCAGTAAAGGATCACTGCACGCTCTCCAAGTCAGCAATTTCTTCAGCTTTGAAAGGGACTGTCATTGTGCAGCAGTACTCCACTCTAGAGAGCACAAGCGTCTTGAAAAGTATGTCAAGTCAAATTCCCTATTGGAGTTGTGTCATAAGGAAGACACGGGTACAGTCATATGAAAGGAGAGGATGGCCAGATAGTAACTGCTGTTTATTAAAAGACGACACAAAGACGGAACACTGTCTTAGAAGACGCCTGGCCGTCACTGTGTCGACCACACACCACCTTCACTGCCAACTAGAGAAGGGTTCCTGCAATGACATTACATGCTGACTTTGACCAGACCACACACTAGAAGGTTAAGGGACGACGACGTTTCGGTCCGTCCTGGACCATTCTCAAGTCGATTGGTCGACGGAATCGACTTGAGATGGTCCAGGACGGACCGAAACGTCGTCGTCCTTTCACCTTCTAGTGTGTGGTCTGGTCAACTTACTTTAGCCACGTTATTGTGACTCATCGCCTGCATTACATGCTGATGAAAGACTATTAGATGGGGAAACAGATGATGACAGTGAAAGGCGCGCCCTCAGAGACGAAAGCAGTAACAATCTGATCAATGATCAATATTAATAGTAACTAATCTTCCTGCTGTATGACAGCAATCTGACCAAGCCAAAATATTTACATCCATACAAGGGTTATAACTATACATAACTGACGAGAAGAGTTATAACAAACGATGACTAAATGTTTTAGGGAAAGCCTGGGCTACGTAAACTCAGCTGTCGATCTATGAAGAGTTGGATGCTAGACATCAATTCGGATAAATGCTAGGTAATGACAATTGAAATGCGAGGGAGAGACCCGTGACAATACGAAATGTTCCACTAAGTAGAATTATAATTCAGGATATATTAGGTTAAGAAAACGTAATAATCAGAGATGATGATGGTGCGTGTGTGTATTCACATAGTTGTGCTTGCGTGGGTTGAGATCTGCTCTTTCGGCCCGCCTCTCAACTGTTAATCAACTGTTACTATTTTTTTCTCCCCCACACCCACATATACACACACACACACGCACATACACCCACACACACACACACACACACACACACACACACACACACACACACACACACACACACGCACACACACACACACGCGCACACACACACGCACACGCACACACGCACACACACACACACACACACACCACGCACACACGCACACACACGCACGCACACACACGCACACACACGCACACACACACACACACACACACACACACACACACACACACACACTCCATAGTGTATAACAAATCTCTGGCAACAGGGAACTGCCAGAAATTTGGAAAGCAGCTAATGTAGTCCCAATATACAAGAAAGGGGATAGACAGGAGGCACTGAATTACAGGCCAGTGTCCCTAACCTGCATACCATGCAAGCTGATGGAGAAGATTGTGCGAAGAAAGCTAGTGGAGCACCTGGAGCGAAAGAACTTTGTAACACAGCACCAACATGGATTCAGGGATGGCAGGTCCTGCCTCACAGGTTACTTGAATTCTACGACCAGGCAACAAAAATAAGGCAAGAAAGAGAAGGGTGGGCAGACTGCATATTTTTGGATTGTCAGAAAGCCTTTGATACAGTGCCACACAAGAGGCTAGTGAAAAAGCTCGAGATGCAGGCTGGAGTGAAAGGGAAGGTACTCCATTGATACAGGAGTACCTAAGCAACAGGAGACAAAGAGTCAGTGTGAGGGGTGAGGTCTCAGATTGGCGAGACGTTACAAGTGGAGTCCCGCAGGGTCAGTCCTTGGACCTATACTGTTTCTGATATATGTAAATGATCTCCCAGAGGGTATAGAATCGTTTCTCTCAATGTTTGCCGATGATGCAAAAATTATGAGGAGGATTGAAACTGAGGACGATAGTAGGAGGCTACAAGACGACCTAGACAGACTGAGTGAATGGTCCAACAAATGGCTGTTGAAGTTCAACCCGAGTAAATGCAAAGTAATGAAACTAGGCAGTGGAAACAGGAGGCCAGACACAGGATACAGAATAGGAATGAAGTACTTAATGAAACGGACAGAGAGAAAGATCTAGGAGTTGATATCACACCAAACCTGTCTCCTGAAGCCCACATAAAAAGGATAACATCTGCGGCATATGCGAGGCTGGCTAACATCAGAACAGCGTTCAGGAACCTGTGTAAGGAATCATTCAGAATCTTGTACACCACATATGTAAGACCAATCCTGGAGTATGCAGCCCCAGCATGGAGCCCGTACCTTGTCAAGCACAAGACGAAGCTGGAAAAAGTCCAAAGGTATGCCACTAGACTAGTCCCAGAACTAAGAGGCATGAGTTACGAGGAAAGGCTGCGGGAAATGCACCTTACGACACTGGAAGACAGAAGAGTAAGGGGAGATATGATCACAACCTACAAAATCCTCAGAGGAATCGACCGGGTAGACAAGGACAAACTATTCAACACTGGGGGGACGCGAACAAGGGGACACAGGTGGAAACTGAGTACCCACATGAGCCACAGAGACGTTAGAAGGAACTTTTTCAGTGTCAGAGTAGTTAACGGATGGAATGCATTAGGCAGTGATGTGGTGGAGGCTGACTCCATACACAGTTTCAAGGGTAGATATGATAGAGCCCAGTAGGCTCGGAATCTGTACACCGGTTGATTGACAGTTGAGAGGCGGGACCAAAGAGCCAAAGCTCAACCCCCGCAAGCACAATAGGTGAGTACAAATAGGTGAGTACACACACACACACACACACACACAGAGGAGAAGCAGACAGAGTCAGTTTCAGGGTGATGTACTCGAACATAGATGGGATCACAAGCAAGACAAGTGAACTAAGGGAAAGAGCACAAGAGTGAACCCAGATGTAATCGGACTCACTGAAACAAAACTCTCGGGAATCATAACGAATGCCGTGTTTCCCCAGGAGTACACAGTAATAAAGAAAGAGAGGGTAGGTAGGGGAGGAGGCGGAGTGGCCCTCCTCATGAGAAAGGAATGGAGTTTTAAGGAGATGGCCATCCCGGGCTGTGAGGAGTTCAGAGATTACATAGCAGGCACCATGACAATGGGAGGACCAAGAATAGTAGTAGCAGTAATATACAACCCTCCACCAAATGACAGAAGACCCAGTCAAGAGTATGAAAACACAACATGGCAGTTAACACTATAATTGAGAGGGCAGCCTCTGCTGCCTGTAGAAATAGATCCCACCTGCTCATCATGGGGACTTCAATCACGGAAGGATTGACTGGGAGAACAAGGAACCGCATGGAGGCGAGGATACGTGGAGAGCCAAACTATTGGAAGTGGTGACAGAAACTTTTTAACCCAGCATGTCGGCGAACCCACAAGGATGAGAGGCAATGACGAACCAGCGAGACTCGACCTAGTCTTCACTCTGAACCACTCCGACATAAGAGAAATCGGTTTTGAGGACCCAGTAGGAATGAGCGACCACAGTGTACTGGTGTTTGAGTACCTGATTGAAGAAGGTTATTGAACTCGAGGAGGATACCGAAACCAAAAGGTTAGCATACCGAAAGGGAAACTATGAGGGATAAGAACATTTCTGACAGAAATAGCATGGGAAACAGAGCTCAGGGAAAGACGGCTCAAGATATGATGGATTACATCACGCAAAAGTGCAAGGACGCAGCAAACAAATTTGTCCCAGTCCAAAAGGAAAACAGAGAAATGAAAATGAGAAACCCATGGTTTAATCAGAGATGTAAGCTAGCTAAGCAGCAAAGTAAAAGGGCATGGAGAAACTATAGGAATAACAGGACTCTGGAGAGCAGAGAAAGATACCAGAACGCCAGGAATGAATATGTCAGGATGAGAAGAGAGGCGGAAAGACAATACGAAAATGATATCGCAAGCAAGGCAAAGACTCAGCCTAAATTGTTGCATAGCCACATCAGGAGAAAAACAACAGTAAAGGAACAGGTTATGAAACTGAGGATAGGGGCGGAAGGATTCACTACAAATGACAAGGAAGTGTGTGAGGAGTTGAATAAGAAATTCCAGGAGGTCTTCACCTTCGAGCAAGAGAAATTCCAGAGGTAAGAGAGGGAATAGCTAACCAGGAACCACTGGAAGACTTTGAGATTACCAGCGGGGAAGTAAGGAAGTGTTTACTAGAGTTGGATGTGACAAAGCTATAGGCCCAGATGGAATCCCCCTGGGTTCTAAAGGAAGGAGCAGAGAACTGTGCCTACCACTCTCCATTGTGTATAACAAATCACTGGCAACAGGGGAACTGCCAGATATTTGGAAAGCAGCTAACGTAGTCCCGATATACAAGAAAGGGGATAGACAGGAGGCACTGAACTACAGGCCAGTGTCCCTAACCTGCATACCATGCAAGCTGATGGAGAAGATTGTGCGAAAAAACTAGTGGAGCATCTGGAGCGAAGGAACTTTGTACACAGCACCAACATGGGTTCAGGGATGGCAGGTCCTGCCTCACAGGGTTACTTGAATTCTACGACCAGGCAACAAAAATAAGGCAAGAAAGAGAAGGGTGGGCAGACTGCATATTTTTGGATTGTCAAAAGCCTTTGATACAGTGCCACACAAGAGGCTAGTGCGAAAGTTGGAGATGCAGGCTGGAGTGAAAGGGAAGGTACTCCGGTGGATAGAGGAGTACCTAAGCAACAGAGACAACGAGTCTGTGTGAGGGGTGAAGTCTCAGATTGGCGAGACGTTACAAGTGGAGTCCCGCAGGGGTCAGTCCTTGGACCTATACTGTTTCTGGTATATGTAAATGATCTCCCAGAGGGTATAGATTCGTTCCTCTCAATGTTTGCCGACGATGCAAAAATTATGAGGAGGATTGAAACAGAGGATGATAGTAGGAGGCTACAAGATGACCTAGATAGACTGAGTGAATGGTCCAACAAATGGCTGTTGAAGTTCAACCCAAGTAAATGCAAAGTAATGAAACTAGGCAGTGGATACAGGAGGCCAGACACAGGATACAGAATAGGGGATGAAGTACTTAATGAAACAGACAGAGAGAAAGATCTAGGAGTTGATATCACACCAAACCTGTCTCCTGAAGCCCACATAAGAGAATAACGTCTGCGGCATATGCGAGGCTGGCTAACATCAGAACGGCGTTCAGGAACCTGTGTAAGGAATCATTCAGAATCTTGTACACCACATATGTAAGACCAATCCTGGAGTACGCGGCCCCAGCATGGAGCCCGTACCTTGTCAAGCACAAGACGAAGCTGGAAAAAGTCCAAGGTATGCTACTAGACTAGTCCCAGAACTAAGAGGCATGAGTTATGAGGAAGGCTGCGGGAAATGCAACTTACGACACTGGAAGACAGAAGAGTAAGGGGGGACATGATCACAACCTACAAAATCCTCAGGGAATTGACCGGGTAAACAAGGATGAACTATTCAACACTGGAGGGCGCGAACAAGGGGACACAGGTGGAAGCTGAGTACCCAAATGAGCCACAGAGACATTAGAAAGAACTTTTTCAGTGTCAGAGTAGTTAGTAATGGAATGCACTAGGCAGTGATGTGGTGGAGGCTGACTCCATACACAGTTTCAAATGTAGATATGATAGAGCCCAGTAGGCTCAGGAACTGTACACCCAGTTGATTGACAGTTGAGAGGCGGGACCAAAGAGCCAAAGCTCAACCCCCGCAAGCACAATTAGGTGAGTACAATTAGTGAGTACACACACACACACACCATGAATCAGCCCGTGACAGCTAACCCCAGGTACCTATTTGCTGCTAGG
>WNGS01143441.1:0-12988 GCA_020271785.1 Procambarus virginalis
TAATAAAGTTTGTGTGTGTGTATTTATATAAACAAATAATTAAATATTAATTTATCTAATATCTTTTCAGGGAAAACTTGCAATACTGATGAAACTACCGAAAAGAAACAAGGGAGCCGATAGGCCGAGCGGACAGCATGCTGGACTTGTGATCCTGTAGGTCCCGGGTTCGATCCCGGGCGCCGGCGAGAAACAATGGGCAGATTTTTCACCCTATGCCCCTGTTACCTAGCAGGGGATCTAACATTCAAGTTGATTACAGAGATATTGTGATTATGTGTTAATACATTGTTTACATCATGTGCTGTAAAATATCTGCAATTTTGGTCATTAAAGTGATGATTGTCATAGATAGTGGATAAGAGGTTTAGTTCTGGGTCTATATACTTGTCTGCATAAAAGGCTGGTTGCTGGGAAACAAGGCAAGAGTGCCAAAATACAAAATAGAAAATAAAGGAAAGTAGAATAAAAATTCTAAAGTAATATAAACTTAATGGTAATTTAAGTAATATAAACTCAATGGTAAATTAAGTAAAGAAGAAAAAAAAATACATACATACATACATACATACATACATACATACATACATACATACATACATACATACATACATACATGCATGCATGCATACATACATACATACATACATACATACATACATACATACATACATACATACATACATACATACATACATACATACATGCATGCATGCATACATACATACATACATTTCATACATACGTACAAATTACAAGAGATGAGGTCAAAAAGCACCTATTGGAGCTGGATGTGAGAAAAGCTGTTGGGCCGGATGGAATCTCGCCATGGGTATTGAAAGAGTGTGCAGGAGCACTTTGCTTACCACTCTCCATAGTGTATAGTAAGTCACTGGAAACGGGGGACCCACCAGAAATATGGAAGACTGTTAATGTAGTACCAATATACAAAAAGGGTGACAGACAAGAGGCACTGAACTACAGGCCAGTGTCCTTAACTGTATACCATGCAAGGTGATGGAGAAGATGTGAGAAAAACCTAGTAACACATCTGGAGAGAAGAGACTTCGTGACAACCCATCAACATGGGTTCAGGGAGGGTAAATCTTGCCTTACAGGCTTGATAGAATTCTACGATCAGGTGACAAGATTAAGCAAGAAAGAGAAGGGTGGGCGGACTGCATTTTTTGGACTGTCGGAAAGCCTTTGACACAGTACCCCATAAAAGGTTGATGCATAAGCTGGAGAAAACAGGCAGGAGTAACAGGTAGGGCGCTCCAGTGGATAAGGGAGTACCTAAGCAATAGGAAGCAGAGAGTTACAGTGAGGGGTGAGACCTCAGACTGGCGTGAAGTCACCAGTGGAGTCCCACAGGGCTCTGTACTTGGACCTATCCTGTTTTCTGATATACGTAAATGATCTCCCAGAGGGTATAGACTCATTCCTCTCAATGTTTGCTGACGACGCCAAAATTATGAGAAGGATAAGACAGAGGAGGACAGCTTGAGACTTCAAGAAGACCTGGACAAGCTGCAGAATGGTCGAACAAATGGCTGTTAGAGTTTAACCCAAGCAAATGTAATGTAATGAAGATAGGGGTAGGAAGCAGGAGACCAGATACAAGGTATCATTTGGGAGATGAAATACTTCAAGAGTCAGAGAGAGAGAAAGACCTGGGGGTTGATATCACGCCAGACCTGTCCCCTGAAGCTCATATCAAGAGGATAACATCAGCAGCATATGCCAGGTTGGCTAACATAAGAACGGCCTTTAGAAACTTGTGTAAGGAATCTTTCAGAACATTATATACCACATATGTCAGACCAATCCTGGAGTATGTGGATCCAGCATGGAGTCCCTATCTAGTCAAGCATAAGACTAAACTGGAAAAGGTTCAAAGGTTTGCCACCAGACTAGTACCCGAGCTGAGAGGTATGAGCTACGAGGAGCGACTGCAGGAATTAAACCTCACTTCGTTGGAAGACAGAAGAGTTAGGGGGGACATGATCACCACATTCAAGATTCTCAGGGGAATCGACAGGGTTGATAAAGACAGGCTTTGTAACACAAGGGGCGCACGCACTAGGGGACACAGGTGGAAGCTGAGTGCCCAAATGAGCCACAGAGATATTAGAAAGAACTTTTTAGTGTCAGAGTGGTTGACAAATGGAATGCATTAGGAAGCGATGTGGTGGAGGCTGACTCCATACACAGTTTCAAGTGTAGATATGATAGAGCCCATTAGGCTCAGGGAACTGTACACCTGTTGATTGACGGTTGAGAGGCGGGACCAAAGAGCCAGAGCTCAACCCCCGCAAGCACAACTAGGTGAGTACAACTAGGTGAGTACATACACGTCCAGTCAGCATATAGCTATTTCGGGACAAAATCCATACAGTTTATATTGGTGAGACCGCCACTGTGATGAGTTTAAATACACACGGAACTGTAGGTTAATGTGTGACATAGGTGAGGTTAGATGAAGCATCTACAAGCATCAGCTGATGGAGTGTTGTGGAGGCTGGTGGTATTATGCCCAGATGTTGGAGGGTGGATTTGACCCTCCCACCCTCCCTCCCCCCCACATTGACCGCAGAACGTCTAACGTTACTTTCCACTCTCGCTTACCAAGGGTATAACCCCCCCCCCCCCAACACACACACACACACATGCATCAGATTATTACTTACAATATTTATGATTTACCAATTTATGTTACTACACTGACTCCCAATTTCACAATATTGTATAAACTTTGATGAATCGCTCGTCTATGGGTCATCCAATAATGTTAGCAGACTTCTAGATGTTACCACTGCTAGGTCTTACCGCTGCTAGGACCTATCCACCGCTGCCCATGGATGGGGGAGAGGGAGTTATGTGTAGGATAAACATATCAATTGTGACACTATAGCCCTCCATATATGTCAGTTGCTTAAATTATAAACTGTACTTGTGGTCGGTCTCGAGCCCATTGTTGATGTGACAATGTGCATTGACTTTTGTAACTAGCTTATCAAGATTATAACTTGCTTGGCTATATGAATTGTGGGGCTCATTCCCTGAGCCCATTATGTGCCTCTGTAACACTCCACTATCGCCCATAGGATGGGTATGGGGTGCATAATAAATGAACTAAACTAAGCTCTGCACCTGAGGGCAGTAATATCCCAGGAACATCAACTAAATTTCGGAGACTTGAGGCAAAGTGAAATTCACACCAGTTACTCCATCTATCATCATTCTATTATGCATGAAGAACCGCACGTCTATGGGTCATCCAATAATGTTAGCAGACTTCTAGATGTTACCACTGCTTGGCTTAGGCTCGGCTACAAGTACCTCTGGGAGTTTGTAACATCTGCTGATGTAGATTTGACTAAATGTAAACTCTGTCAGCAGAACTAATCGCATACTTTACGTCATTATATAATAGAATGTGACAAAATTGCGGAATTTAGAGATAACACCATCAATAGTGTCCAAGAAATGTGTAAGTACTTCATTCACAATGATGTGCTGCCCGAAATTTTAGCGAAGTATCCAAAATTTGCTTACTGTCGGTAATGCATGCACATGACTGTAAAGCTGCCGCCCAGTTGGGCGGGTGTGGAGCAAGACTAGTAACTGGGTGACTCACTATAGATGTAAAGTGCTTTGTATAGTGACTGTTGTGAGCCTCTTGTAGTGTCACTTGTGACACCTCTTTGTGTCACTTGTGACACAAAGATTCTTGATGTGTGTATTTGTGTGGGTGATTAGATATGTATGTGTATGTATATGTGTATACGTATATATATATGTACATGTATGTATGAGGGTGTGTACATGTGTATACAACATTGATAATTTTGTAACTAGCGTCAAACATTGTTATTTGCTTAGCTAGACGAACTAGAGGGTTCAGTTCCTGAACCGATTATGTGCCTCTGTATCCTTTACACCACCGCCCACGGGATGGTATGGGGTGCATAATAAAGAAAGAAATTGAATTGATTTTGATAACATATACAATTATAAGCTTTATTTGTGAATCTTAATTAAACAATATATCACAGAGCCTGTAGGGTTCGGTGAGATGAGTGAAGAGACATGGGAGATTTTACATAAGTACAGTACAAGGTAGTTTAAGTAGCAAACGCATGTCAACGAATAACGAGTATATATAACAAACTATTGTCCTATGAAGTCGATTTAACTTCCAAACATATATTTTTTAATAAATGTTAAATGTTTTCTGGCTAGTTATGTTAGATTTTATTAAAAATACGTATTCTACTTGTTAACATTATAATTAAATTTGTGATAATTTGTGCAGAGATGTGCGACAACTGGATATGCCAAAAAACACTTTCCAAACAACGATATATCTTGGATAAGTCGCTCCACAACATTGACGCTTGGACCGTCGACTTCCTTTGATGCTACTTATTTACTTATTTCATAATGAAATTATATTGGTTTGGAGTAAATATATGTTTTCTCATGTTCTGCATTCAGCACCCACATTATAGTGAGTAAATATACCATATTACTTCATTACTTAAATAATGCTAGAGGGTTTGAGTAGCTTTGGGCCTTTAGTGGACAGAATCTCCAATAGATGGGGCGAGAGTCGCCCCATCTCTCTCGCCCGAGCAAGAGTCAAAACTTAATTTAAAATTGATATATCTTTGTCCTCGAACATGATATATTTCATTTGGTGCAATCATAATAATGTTCATATATCGGTCTTCTGGAGGCATATAAGACTTTAGGCTTTATTAGCGTATCTTTGTTAATTATACAATATATCGGCAAGTGGGTAGGCGTCTGCACTACATGCCCGACAAGCTACTGATCGCTACTATAAAAACATATGTATCTTCACTTGAGCTATAAATATGTCTATTTTAATGTATTTAAAATGAAGCTCATATTTCTATCTTGCTTAAGACATGTATAACATTTGTGTTTATTAACGAATTTACGTGAAATAAACATTGATCTGAGAGAGAGTTGCTCTGTCGTTCAGTATGTACGGGGTCGGAGCTCCGTAATTTTTAAAATACATGTATCTTCATTAGAACTTTAAATATGTCTATGGTAAAGTGTTTAAAGTGAAGCTTATATGTCTGCCTTTCTTGAGACATATAAAACATATATGTTTATTAACGAATTCACGTGAAATATACATTGTTCTGAGAGAGAGTTGCTCGGTCGATCGATCTGTCCGGGGTCGGAGCTCGGCTATTACAAAAGTACATCTATCTTCGCTTTAAATTTAAATATACCCATGGTAAGGTATTTAGAATGAAGCTTATATTTCTATCTTTCTTGTGACATATAAAAACTCTTACGTTTATTAAGGAATCTGCGTGAAATAGGCATGGTTCTGAGATGAATGCTGCGGTTTTCGAGCTCGACGAGCGATGAAAACTGCCCCTTTTATACAACTACAAATATCTTCGGTTATACTTAAAATATTTATCTGGTAGACGTTTTACAGATAGGTCGCGTTTTTGTCTTTCTTCTGATTAATAAATAATTTTGGTTTAATAAGTCATCAAGATGTTTTCAACAATATTCTTTCGGCGTTCGTCTTTTCCAACATGGGCAACCCTTTTGGAAACGCGTTACTTGGGTTAACCCATCCCATAGTTGGGTGTGTTTCCATTATTGTTCGGAACATTTGTTACTTTTAAAATGCTAAGCTAACCTACATACCTAAATACATAGATACACAGATTTACGTATGCCCTACATAAAGTGTTCGAAGTGTCATGAATGTGCATTTATAAAGGTGAAATGCAATTCTGATCAGCTTCCATATGTACTTTATACACATACATATACATACACACACACACTCACACATATAGACGTACATATACATATATACATGCATATATATACACACACTTGCATTCATATACATTTGTCTCTTTTACTCTGACAAGGGTGAGATTAATCACCTTAATCACTGAAGGTGATTAAGGTGCTTTTACAAGCTCAGGTTATATAGTTACATCACATACATACATTGTATAAATGATACATTACATGGTCAATCTTGGATACAAGTCCAATATATCATCAAGTGTTCCAGTACTCATATAGTAATTACACAATTCAGCATACCTCAGCCCAGGAGGGCGAAAGTCAGTCAATATGGGACATTCTACAATATAATGTTCAAGAGAGTGCATGTTTTCTCTTTCACAAAGTTGACACATTGTGTACTCAAATCAAATGTCAAATCAAATGTTTATTTAGGTACTCGACATTTGAGTTTTGAGAAAGCTGCCAGATACGTCTATATCCCAGGCGAATTCTGGCCACTATAACATCACATTGCTGGGTTCTTGTTCTATAGTCCCATATGTGAATGTCTCCTCACGATATCTATCATAATATTTAATGCTACAACTTTCAGGTCTTTGTGAATTTGTTAGGTCGGTGAGATCTTCATTAGATATTTGTTTAAGTATTCTCTTTGTCACTGCTAATGAAACACCCATATCAATTTCTACCACTGGTTTTCTACAGGCTGTCTTTGCAAGCATATCAACAGTGTCATGCCTCGAGATGCCAACATGTGATGGTATCCATAGGAATTTAATTTCAAATCTGTTTTCTTTAGCAGCTAAAACATTCATTCGAATATCACTGACTATTTTATGGGTGTCACTACTATGTGCGTTCAATGCCAGGAGTGCACTCTGCGATAGTGGGCGGTAGTGGACCCCCTACCGACCCTGTGGGCGGCAGTGGACCCTATATACTAATCCTGTGGGCGATACTGGACCCTATACTCATCCTGTGGGCGGTAATGGACGCCATACACATTCAGTGGGTGTTATTGGACCCCATACCCATTCTATGGGTGGATGTGATCCCCATACCCATCCTGCGGGTGATGTGACCCCCCAATACCCATCCTGTGGTGGTATTGGACCTCTTACTCACCTAACAGGTGGTAGTGGACAATATACCCATCCTATAGTTGCTATAGTAGACACCATACCATCTTGTTTGTAGTTTGCCCCATAAACATTCCAACGTAACATCGTTTTCTGTTAGCGTTCCTACAAAACATTCTTTAAATATTTTTAAAGCACAGACTATGGTATATAATATTGATTGGTGAAGCACTGTATTCTATGTAATAATTTATAGTGCTTATTATATTTACTAAGAACAACTAATATTTCTCAAAACAAAACTACGAGCCTTCAATAGGATGTAGCTGATCTGTAATATTCTAAGAGCATAGACAATAGTAGGTAAATTTCACAACCCATATGGGTCCTGAAACTACAATTTTCGTTATAATTGATCCAATCACGACTATTTTGCTATCTACGTTGATGGACGGGTACTGTGAGACGTAAATTGGTACGTGAGGAAGAGTTTGGGCCTTGGTAAAAAAGGTAACTGGGAATATATCACATATGTACTAAATCACATTCAACATATAGACTTTAAGCATTAAGTCATATATGTGCTGTCTTGTGTGAGGACGGGTTGCTCTCCATGTGTCCGGTCCTCCATATGGGTCTCTGTTCTCCTAGTCTATCTTCTCGTGATTGAAGTCTCCCATGATTAGTAGTCTGGATCTGTTCCTGCTAGCTACAGATGATGCTCTCTCTATTATGTTGATAGTAGCCATGTTGTTTCTATCATATTCCTGTCTGGGTCTTCTGTCATTGTTGGGGCTTATATATGACTACTACTATGATTTTTTTTGTCCTTCATTTGCTGTGGTCTGTTATGTAGTCACTGAAATCTTCACAGCCCTGAATAACCATCTCTTCAAAACTCCAGTCTCTTCTTATTAGCAAGCTACACCACCACCGCCTCTTCCTTCTCTGTCTTTCCTCACTACATAGTAGTCCTGTGGAACACTGCATTTGTTATGGTTTTCGTTAGCTTTGTTTCTGTGAGGGTTATTATGTCTGGGTTTTCTTCTAATACCCATTTTCCAAGTTAACTTGTTTTATTTGTTATCCCATCTATGTTAGTGTACATTGCCTTGAAGCTCACTTTCTTCTGTTCATTCTCTTGTCCTCTTCTTGGTGAGCGTTCTGCTGATGGAGGAAGCTGTTCAATAGGTTTGAAAATCTGTGAGGTGGTTAACAGGGTCTCAGAGGATTCTAGGGTGGGGGGTAAAGGGAAGGGGGGGCAGGTGGGGTATGGGGTAGGAATTATAGGGTAAATGGAGGATAAGTGTGAGGGGAGAGGAGGGATAGGGAGGGTAAGGGATGAAGGGGGAAGGGGACAGAGGAGAAAGGGGGGGAGGGGATATGGTGGAAATGGTGGAGGGGTAACATTGTCAGAATGGGGTGGGGGGGAGGGAGGGGTTGGGTTAGCATTGAGTAGGGGCAGGTAGGGTGAGGGTAGGGAGGGTTTCTATGCAGTGGCGGTGTTGCCCTTCCCTCTGGAGTTGCTGGGATGCTGGTTGTGGGTTCCCCCATTGTCTCTGGGAATGTTGTGTTGGGGGTTGTGATTTTCTGGATTACTTCTCTCTCTCTCCCTGCGCTTCTCTCTCTCTCCCTGCGAGTTTCTGGCGAAACTCGCCCAGAAAATCACTCTGGAGCAGTACCTGCATGAGTTTGCCTCTGACAATGCAAATGAGTATAACAAAAAAAATTGAATGTAATGAAATGCCATTTCTGGGCGAGACCCAGAGGGTCCCCGGAGCTAACCGGGCTGATATAAATGTATTAGACCCTGGCATCAGTCGAGCGAATGGAGCCCCCAGGCCCACCGGGGACCACGAGCCAGAACCCGGCCCCCCCAGAAAGGCACGAGGAGCAACGGCCCACAGAAACCCCCGCGCGGCCAGAAGCATTCCAAGGAGAGAGCAAGAGAGAGAGAGAGCAAGAGAGAGAGTGGGTTGGGGTAGGAGGGAGATATAGTATGTATGCTATGGTAGCCAGTTGATGTGTAGGGGGGAAGGGGAGGGGGTATTTTTGAAAATGTGGAAGTGGGAAGGGAAGGTCTGGTGTCCTACCCCTCCACAGATGTGTGACATGTTTCCTACCCTGACTGCTTTTGTGTGTGTTGGGATTAACAGAAGAGTATTCAGTTCGCAACTGTGCTCACAAGTGATGTTCCTGCCTCATGTGTGTGTGTGTGTGTGTGTGTGTACTCACCTAATTGTGGTTGCGGGGGTTGAGTTTTGGCTCTTTGGTCCCGCCTCTCAACCATCAATCAACTGGTGTACAGATTCCTGAGCCTACTGGGCTCTGTCATATCTACATTTGAAACTGTGTATGGAGTCAGTCTCCACCACATCATTGCCTAATGCATTCCATCCGTTAACTACTCTGACACTGAAAAAGTTCCTTCTAACGTCTCTGTGGCTCATGTGGGTACTCAGTTTCCACCTGTGTCCCCTTGTTCGCGTCCCACCAGTGTTGAATAGTTTATCCTTGTTTACCCGCTCGATTCCTCTGAGGATTTTGTAGGTTGTGATCATGTCTCCCCTTACTCTTCTGTCTTCCAGTGTCGTAAGGTGCATTTCCCGCAGCCTTTACTCGTAACTCTTGCCTCTTACTTCTGGGACTAGTCTAGTGGCATACCTTTGGACTTTTTCCAGCTTCGAATTGTGCTTGACAAGGTACGGCTCCATGCTGGGGCCTCATACCCCAGGATTGGTCTTACTTATGCAGTGTACAAGATTCTGAATGATTCCTTGCAAAGGTTCCTGAACGCTGTTCTGATGTTAGCTAGCCTCGCATATGCCGCAGACGTTGTTCTTTTTATGTGGGCTTCTGGAGACAGGTTTGGTGTGATATCAACTCCTAGATCTTTCTCTCTGTCCGTTTCATTAAGTACTTCATTTCCTTTTCTGTATCCTGTGTCTGGCCTCCTGTTTCCACTGCCTAGTTTCATTAATTTGCATTTACTCGGGTTGATCTTCAACAGCTATTTGTTGGACCATTCACTCAGTCTGTCTAGATCATCTTGTAGCCTCCTACTATGGTCCTCAGTTTCAATCCTCCTCATAATTTTTGCATCATCGGCAAACATTGAGAGAAACGATTCTATACCCTCTGGGAGATCATTTACATATATCAGAAAAAGTATAGGTGCAAGGACTGACTCATGCGGGACTCCACTCGTAACGTTTCGCCAATCTGAGACCACAACCCTCACACTGACTCCTTGTCTTCTGTTGCTTAGGTACTCCTTTATCCAATGGAGTACCTTCCCTTTCACTCCAGCCTGCATCTCCAGGTTTTTCACTAGCTTCTTGTGTGGCACTGTATCAAAGGCTTTCTGACAATCCAAAAATATGCAGTCTGCCCACCCTTCTCTTCTTGCCTTATTTTTGTTGCCTTGTCATAGAATTCAAGTAACCCTGTGAGGCAGGACCTGCCATCCCTGAACCCATGTTCATGCTGTGTTACAAAGTTTTTTCGCTCAGGTGCTCCACTAGCTTTCTTCGTACAATCTTCTCCATCAGCTTGCATGTTATGCAGGTTAGGGACACTGGCCTAGTTCAGTGCCTCCTGTCTATCCCCTTTCTTGTATATCGGGACTACGTTAGCTGCTTTCCAAATTTCTGGCAGTTCCCCTGTTGCCAGTGATTTGTTATAAACTATGGAGAGTGGTAGGCACAGTTCTTCTGCTCCTTCCTTTAGTGTCCAAGAGGAGATTCCATCTGGGGCTATTGCCTTTGTCACATCATAACTACACACTACTACTACTTTGTCACAGTATAACTACTGACGGTCTTGGCCTCCACCACCTTCTCACCTAACTTGTTCCAACCGTCTATCACTCTGTTTGGGAAAGTGATTTTCTTATATTTCTTCGGCATCTGTGTTTAGCTAGAGGATCCGGTCGCCGAGCGGACAGCACGCTGGACTTGTGATCCTGGGTTCGATACCAGGCACCGGCGAGAAAAATGGGCAAAATTTTGTATGTTGTGATCATATCACCTCTTTTTATTCTGTCTTCTAGTTTTGGCATATTTAATGCCTCTAACCTCTAACATGTATGATTTCACTCCTGTAAACATATCATTTACGTATATTAGAAAGAGGACTGGGCCAGCACAGATCCTTGAGGTACTCCGCTTGTTACTGTTCGCCAGTCCGACTTCTCGCCCCTTACCATTACCCTCTGGCTCCTTTCTGTTAGGTAGTTCTTCACCCATGCTAGGGCCTTTCCGCTTACTCCTGCCTGCCTCTCAAGTTTGTATAGCAGTCTCATGTGCGGTACTGTTTCAAAGGCCTTTTGGCAGTCAAGAAATATGCAGTCTGCCCAGCCTTCTCTGTCCTGCCTTATCCTTGTTGCTTTATCATAGAATTCTAAAAGGTTTGTTAGGCATGATTTCCCTGTCCAGAACCCATGTTGGTGCTTGTTTACAAACTCAATGCTCTCCAGGTGCTCAACAAGTCTTAGCCTAATTATTCTTTCAAGTATTTTGCAGGGGATGCTTGTCTGTGATACGGGTCTGTAGTTAAGTGCCTCCTCCCTATCACCTTTCTTGAAGATCGGTACGACATATACCTCCTTCCAGCAACTGGGCAATTCTCCCAACATAAGTGACTCATTAAGATCATTGCCAGCGGCACGCTGAGAGCCTGCGCTGCCTCTTTTAGTATCCACGGTGATACTTTGTCTGGTCCAACAGCGTTATTTGCATCCAGTGTTGTCAACTGTTTCATTACCTCCTCTGCTGTCACCTCTATATCTTTCATCTAGGGTAATCGCTTCTAACAATGGGAGCTGCTCAGGCTCGGTTGTGAACACTCCATGGAAACTTGCATTCAGTACCTCGCATTTTCCTTGTCACTTTCTGTATATGCCCCTTCTGTTTCCTCAGTCTTGTCACACATACCCAGTGGTGTGTGTGTGTGTGTGTGTGTGTGTGTGTGTTGTGTGTGTGTGTGTGGTGTGTGGTGTGTGTGTGTGTGTGTGTGTGTGTGTGTGTGGTGTGTGTGTGGGTGTGTGTGTGTGTGTTTTGGATGTAATTACCTAAGTGTAGTTACAAGATGAGAGCTACGCTCGTGGTGTCCCGCCTTCCCAGCACTCTTTGTCATATAACGCTTTGAAACTACTGACAGTATTGGCCTCCACCACCTTTTCACCTAACTTGTTCTAACCGTCTTCCACTCTGTTTGCGAAGTGAATTTTCTTATATTTCTTCGGCATCTGTGTTTAGCTAGTTTAAATCTATTACCTCTTGTTCTTAAAGTTCCAGATCTCAGGAAATCTTCCCTGTCGATTTTGTCAATTCCATTTACTGTTTTGTATGTAGTGATCATATCACTTCTTTTTGTTCTGTCTTCTAGTTTTGCATTTTAATGCCTCTAACCTCTCCTCGTAGCTCTTGCTCTTCAGTTCTGGGAGCCACTTAGTAGCATGTCTTTGCACCTTTTCCAGTTTGTTGATGTGCTTCTAAGATATGGGCAACCCACAACCGCTGCATATTCTAGCTTTGGCCTAACAAAAGTCGTGAACAATTTCTTTAGTATATCGCCATCCATGTATTTAAAAGCAATTCTGAAGTTAGAAAGCGTGGCATAGGCTCCTCGCACAATATTCTTTATGTGGTCCTCAGATGATAGCCCTGGAAACACAAACCGAAACTGTCTCTATTTTCCCCTTGTTACAACTTTGTAATAAAGTTGTTACATCTTGGCTTAACGTGTTTATGACGCATTAGAACGTTGTTACAACTTGTATATTGGTTGTTTAACTAGTTAGGAGGTGTTAAACTTGTTCGAACGTTGTACCAACGTCGTAGTTTCGGTGTGTGTTTGCGGGAGTTTTCTATCTAGAAACCACCCCTAGATCTCTTTCTTTATCAGAATCTTTAAAGATTTTCCACATAATAATATCGATGTGTGAGTCTATGTTCTCCTATTCACATTCCATACCATGGCATTATTAACATTAATTCCATTTGCCAATGGTGCTCCACATACTTATTTTGTCCAGGTCCCATCTTGAAGGCATGACAATCATCTAAGTTTCTTATCCTTCCTAT
>WNGS01143460.1:0-10422 GCA_020271785.1 Procambarus virginalis
GTCAAATGAGGGGGAGTAGTCCACCAGGTTATGTTGCCGACCTGCTATAAGAAAGGTTTTGTCAGCGGCCCATGATGATCCTATGGGGACATCAAGGCATTAATATTACTATCACAAAATCTGCAAGTACTTTTTCTGGCCCAAGCTGAAAAGCGATGTGGCAAAATTTTGTAATGCATGTATTGCATGTCAACTTGTTGGGAAACCAAACCAGACTCCACCTAAAGCTCCTCTTAAGCCTATTGTCGTGCCGGAGGAACCATTTTCTCATGTAATGGACTGTGTTGGTCCATTACCTAGAACTAAGTCTGGTAATATTTATCTAATTACGATGATGTGTATCACGACTCGTTACCCAGAGGCTTTTGCTGTAAGGAACATCCGAGCAAAGACTGTTGTTGCTCGTATGTTGCAATTTTTTTCCACTTTTGGACTGCCTCGGGTTGTACAGACTGACAATGGTACTAACTTTAAGTCTGATATTTTTGAACATTTTGTAAGGACCATGGAATAACTCATAAGGTTTCCAGCCCATACCATCCACAGAGTCAGGGGTCATTGAAAGGTTCCATCTAACTCTGAAGCAGATGTTGAAGACATCGTGCGAGAGTTCCCATACCTTCTGGGACGAGAACTTGCCGTATGTTTTGTTTGCTGCTAGGGAGGGGTTGCAAAGTTCACTGGGTTGCTCTCCTTTTGAGTTAGTCTTTGGCCATAAAGTTCGTGGACCCTTGCAAATGTTACAGGAGAATCTGTTAGGAACGTAACGTTAACCGAAGGTTCGGCTTTCTTTGCGCAACACCACCAGAGACTCAAGGACTGCAAGGCTGCGGCACTAAAGTATCTTGGGAAGGCCCAAGAGAATATGAAAGAACGGAACGATGCCAAGGCTAAGTTGCGGGTATTTCAGCCCGGTGACCCTGTCCTGGTACTAAAGCCTCGACTGGGAGCACTATGTCCCACAAGTACGAGGGCCCCTACATTGTGACAGAGAAGACTGGGGACCTCACGTACAAAGTGAGACACTCTGATAAGCGTAAACAGGTAATGCTCGTACACGTGAATCGGCTGAAGAAGTTCCAGGGCCCCAGGCCCATTGCACTAACCAATGTTTCCATTTCCAGTGAGGGAGGGGATGATTGTTCTGGGGACCCAACTAATCTCATTCTCAATAATTCTAGTTCTGTGAATGCTGTGGAGGAGGGACTGTCCCATTTGCAGATGTCCCAACGTGACGAGGTGCAGTCGTTGCTTGACGAATTCTCCAGTCTGTTCGGGGAGGTCCCGACCCAGACTGATGCCATTTACCATGATGTCGAGTTGACGGACTACACCCCCATTCGCCTTCAACCCTATCGGATGAGTCCGGAAAAGCCATCGTCCGTAAGGAGGTCGACTTCTTGCTCCAGCACGGCCTCATCAGGCCGAGCCAGGGCTCTTGGTGCTCGCCCTGCCTTTTGGTCCCCAAACCAGATGGCTCCTGGCGATTATGCACCGATTATCGGCAGCTCAACAAGGCGACCATAGTGGACGCCTATCCGTTGCCACGTCTCGAGGACTGTATCGACGAAATCGGGAACGCCACGTATGTATCCAAATTCGATCTATCGAGAGGGTACTATCAAATCCCTCTCACTGAACGTGCTAAACAACTAACGGCGTTTGTGACACCCGAGGGTTGTTTGAGTATCAAGTGTTACCATTCGGCTTGCGTAATGCCCCTGCCACGTTCCAGAGGCTAATGAACTCTTTGCTCGCTAATGTGCCAAATTGTCGGGCGTATTTAGATGATATTGTGCTTTTTGATATTAATTGGGCTGACCACATAGCTAGGTTACGCCAGTTGTTCACAGTGTTGAAACATGCAAATCTAACCTTAAATGCTAAAAAGTGTCATTTTGGCCAAGGCACAGTGACGTACCTCGGTTATGAAGTGGCCGAAAGGAAGTTACCTCGACAAGACAAAATTAGTGCTATTCTGGACTATCCAGTGCTCAGGTCTAAAAAGGACATTCAACGATTTATCGGTATGTGTGCGTACTACCGACGCTTTTGTCAGAACTTTTCCAGTGTGGCCACTCCTCTCACAGATTTGTTGCGGAAGGCCGTTAAATTTAAGTGGTCATCGGACTGTGCAGAGGCATTTAAAACTTGAAATTGATCTTAGCTTCCGCCCCAGTGCTTGCTAGTCCAAGGTTCGACCGTCCGTTTAAAATTCAAGTTGACGCGTCTGACTCGGGTGCTGGTGCAGTGTTGTTGCAAACTGGGGATGATAAAGTGGAACACCCAGTATATTATTACTCTGTGAAATTTGACAAGGCGCAGCGCAATTATTCGGTGATAGAAAAGAGGCGTTGGCGCTAGTGCTAACTTGCAAAAAGTTCGAAGTGTACCTCACAGGTAATAGTGGAAGTGTACACGGACCATAACCCATTAGTTTTCATGAATCAGATGAAGCAGAAAAATAAACGCATCCTCAGGTGGGCATTGTACCTACAGGACTTTAATCTATCTATTATCCACCTACCGGGCCGGCTCAACGTGATAGCCGACGCTCTGTCCCGCTTGCCTGAGTAACATTCATCTGAGCCGCAGGAAGCCATACCAAATGTCATGCTTTAGTTATTTTTTTTTAGGTTCTCCTGTGACATTAAATATCCCGTGTCCAATTTATTTACTTCCTTTTTTTTTTTTTTTTGTGTATGTTTTTTCTTTCAGAGGATTCCCTTGTAATTTTTTTTTGACAGAAATTGTTGTTTGGTTGATTTTCTATTATGTCATGGATGTCCATTTTATTCTGTATACTCTTACAAAAAAATATGACTACTATTCTAGTAGTCACATTTTTTTTTTTCTGAAGGGGGAGGAGTGTTACGACTCTGGGTTTTTAGAGGGAAACCAGAGGTCAAAATTGAGCTTATTACGAGAATATGGCAGGCACGCATAGAGAGTGTTATTTGTTTGTATCTTCCCTGCCAGTCGTAAGACTATTCTTGTTTCTCAAAGAGTATTTAAAGATTGAGCTTGGGGTTGTTTATTAAATAATAAAATAGGCATCAACTATGTTTACTAATACTGTCTAATCATTTGTAAAGTAACCTGAGTAAATTTAGTATCGGGCACCAGTATGATTAGTTGAACAGTCTGCTGGCAGCATAGCTTTCGGAGACGGGAGACGCTCTTCTCGGCTGACTGGTTGTGGTGGAAGGAAGTGCCTCTCCCTCCTCTTATTTATTTATTTGTATCTTCGTCTGGTTAAGTTTTCTTTGCTATTTTTGTGGTTATATTGTGGCATACCTATCGTTATATGTGTAGAGTAGTATACCTGGGGTGTAGTAAGTATATTTAAGTATTTTGTACCTGTTATGCTAACTGGGGTCCCAGTGTCCCACGTGGTCCCCTACCCTAGCTGACTCTATGTGTTATAGTAGAGCTTTACCCTAGCTTGCTTCCAGTGTAAAACCTTGTATCCTGTCTATGTGGACCAAGGCTTTTAACGTAAGATTGGTGGTAAAGTTAGTATTAAATTGTTATTGGTGTGATTGTGTATGGGGGTGTTAAGGGTTAATAAATAAGTAAGTTGAACAGAGTATCCCTTGTTCCTGTGTGGGAGTACAATAATCATTCCTAGACTAACCAGGTTTAGTAGCAAGCATTTATTATTGTGATATTTTACTTTGGGGGCGGGCCTTTTGTTCTCCCATATCTTGATACCTCTAGTCTTCTTACCCTTACCCCTTAATAGTACCAAGTTCCCCATAGCAAGCCCACCATTTTTCATAACACCCCCCATCCCGTGGCAGCGGTGGATAGGTTTACACCCCCCCCCCATCCCGTGGGCAGCGGTGGATAGGTTACACCCCCCCCCCCATCCAGTGGGCAGCGGTGGATAGGTTACACCCCCCCCCCACCATCCGTGGGCAGCGGTGGATAGGTTACACCCCCCCCCCATCCAGTGGGCAGCGGTGGATAGGAAATTACAACTCTAGTCGATAACAGAGCTGCCGCTCTACTCCCGACGCAAACAATAGACCTTAACAACATACGCGATGACTGCCACCTTATGAAACACATAATCATTGCAGAGGTCCATAAAACAATTATGGGTTTCAAGAACAAGGCGCCGGGCAACAGCAAAATAAATAAGATGGTATTATCCAACCTACCAGTAATTGCACTCCATCAATACACATGTATCTTAAATGCAGCTCTTGCATCTGGACTATTCCCCGCATACTTCAAGAATGCCACAATAAGATTAATCCCCAAGCCAGGTAAACCCCCAACCCAAACCGAAAACTACAGGCCAATTTCCCTCCTCGAAGTACCAGGTAAAATATTCGAAAAAATTATCAACCAGAGACTTGTGAAGTACATGGAAGAGGAAGGGAAGTATAACACCAGGCAGCATGGGTTCAGAAACCGCAGAGGGGCCCATACAGCAATAGCCTTGATCTACGAGCATATAGCCAACGCAGTGTCGAAAAATGATCAGTGTAATATAGTGCTTAGGGACGTCTCGAAAGCCTTCGACAAAGTGTGGCACACAGGCCTAAAATATAAGATATCTGAACTAGGGCTTCCTGAGAGATTTACTGCTACCCTCTGCAGCTTTATAGATAATAGAACTGCTAGGCTTAATATCGGCAGCTACTTGGGTGAAGTAATAGAACTGAAAAGTGGAGTACCACAAGGAAGCTGCCTCTCCCCCACTCTATTCAACATATATACAGCTGACCTACCCCAACCTCAACATGGAGAATACATCACATACGCCGACGATGTCACACAAATAATATGCCAACCTGGACCATCAAAGCCGCTACTAGCCGACAAGACCAGGCAGCTATTGAACTCATAAACAACTTTGAGAAGCAATGGAAAATTAGCACCAACAAACAAAAGTTTCAGATAATACACATTGCGAAAAAAAACCGGACCCCATCATCCTTGACAACCATCCGATCCAATATGCGGAGGTAGGCAGAATACTGGGACTTATGATAAATAGAACAGGGATACAAATTCATGTAAGGGACCGACTAAACAAAGCCAAAGCAGCATTAGGAGAACTGAGAAGATTTCGAAGCCTCAGTACTAACATTCAGATCCACCTATATAAGGCTCTAGTTCGGCCGCATCTAGAGTATCCCCCAATACCCCTACACACCATAAAGAAAACTAACATGCAGAAACTGCAAGCAGTACAGAATAAGGCGCTAAGGAGAGCAGCAAAACACCGTCCACCATATAATCAGACAATCCAGGAGCTCCATGAACTCCTGAACATACAACCACTAAACATCAGACTGCAGCACCAAGCCATCAGGGTGTGGAACACCATTGAAATGTTAGAGGATCCAATGTTAGAAAGATTACTCCAAGATGAGACGCCCCGCTCCCACAGCTGGTGGCCCAAGAGCCTCGATTCTCTGGATGAAAACCCCGCCCCGCAGTATATAACCCCAAGATGAGATATACATGTGTATATATGAACAGTTCAAATATGTGTATGTGTGAACAACTCGATAAATAAAAATATGTGTATGAACAACTCGATAAATAATGTGTGTATGAACAACTCGATAAATAATATGTGTATGAACAACTCGAAATAATGTGTGTATGAACTCATAATAATAATAATAAAATAAAGAGCCTTAAACAGAACAACATGTGTGGAAGCATCGGAGTGTGTATATATGAATGCTACTCAGTATACATCTATAGACATCCATATATGTGAAACACATGTGAAGAACCTCTCACACACTCACAGCTCCCTGACAAGAGGGAGCCAGCTTAGCTTAGCTGCCAACACCCACACATCGTGTCAGCAAGGCGGACAGCCCGCCTGCTTTCATACCTCTCACTGTACTTCCCACTTCTATACTTCCCTTCACCTAGGCCTCTCCTTCCTCTTTATCCCCCCCCCCCCAAAAAGGTGGATAGGTCACACCCCCCACCATCCAGTGGGCAGCGGTGGATAGGTTACACCCCCCCCCCACCATCCAGTGGGCAGCGGTGGATAGGTTACACCCCCCCATCCCGTGGGCAGCGGTGGATAGGTTACACCCCCCCCCCCCCAATCCAGTGGGCAGCGGTGGATAGGTTACACCCCCCCCCCCACCATCCAGTGGGCAGCGGTGGAAAGGTTACACCGCCCCCCATCCCGTGGGCAGCGGTGGATAGGTTACAACCCCCCCCCCCCCCAATACAGTGGGCAGCGGTGGATAGGTTTTCAAGTGTGGGGCCTCACTCCCCCTGATCGTCCCTCACTTACCTGACACCTCAACTGTCCCGAGGAGCTGAGTAGGTTAGGTGCGCCGGGGGCACCGTCCCAAGGTTTTACTGAGACGGGGCTATTACCTGGAGAAGTTGCATTTGCCAGACAGGTCCAGAGGTGCTGCATCTCGGAGCCCCGCGAGTGGCATGTCTACATAGGACTGGGTAGTTTAACCCGACGTCGCTGGAGTATGTGTTCCTGGACTGTCATCTGCCACTTGGGGGGGGGGAGCCCTGGGAGCACTGTATAAGGGGGAACCTGTGGGCACTTCACCGTGAGGTCTAGGGAGCACTGTGTAAGGGGGGAACCTGTGGGCACTTCACCGTGAGGTCTAGGGAGCACTGTGTAAGGGGGGAACCTGTGGGCACTTCACCGTGAGGTCTAGGGAGCACTGTGTAAGGGGGAACCTGTGGGCACTTCACCGTGAGGTCTAGGGAGCACTGTGTAAGGGGGGAACCTGTGGGCACTTCACCGTAAGGTCTAGGGAGCACTGTGTAAGGGGGGAACCTGTGGGCACTTCACCGTGAGGTCTAGGGAGCACTGTGTAAGGGGAACCTGTGGGCACTTCACCGTGAGGTCTAGGGAGCACTGTGTAAGGGGGGAACCTGTGGGCACTTCACCGTGAGGTCTAGGGAGCACTGTGTAAGGGGGGAACCTGTGAGCACTTCACCGTAAGGTCTAGGGAGCACTGTGTCATCACCGAATATAGGAGCACTTCACTGTAAAGTGCCAGGGGAGCTGTGTCGGGTGTGGACCGCCGGCGCTCAGTGTTTACACCTTAGTTGGGGGTCACTCCGTGTGGTGGCGTTCAGGTTCTCCTCCTGCGCCTCACCAGGGGTGCTGTAGATTTCTTTCGACATTGGGACCCAATCTGAACGTGGGTTCTAATGCTGGGGGAACCCAGGAGAGGATGGTTCAGTATCCCTAACTTGGTGTGGCATTTCTGCGAAAACTGATGCTTGGTTGTTCACCGCTCGTTAGAGTTTCCGGGAATGGCATCGTTACACACTCTCGCCTCTCATTAGATGGGGGAGGCTAGCAGGAAACTGTTTCGCCTACGACTGACAGCCTTGGATGAGATCCCCACAAAAGCAACAAACTATGCCTATTGTCCCAGTAACAGCATTTGTTCCAGTTAGAGAATTGTTTCTCTAGGTCCCTCAGCACTGATGTCTAGCCCCCACGAGACGGCTACCGGAAGACGAGATCACCTGAGACCCGAGATGGCGGACTGAAGCCCATCTCACCTGACCCCCGTGCACCTGGTCCTCCGGATGAAACTGTCTAAACAAGTTAGGCACCCGAGAACTGCAGAGGGCACCCAGCAACAACGGTCTCTGATACCTAAATAGCATTTTTCTGCAGATTTCCTTTGACCTGTGTGTGCTTGTTCAGACCAGTGGGTGCTTGTTTAGACCTGTGGGTGAGTGTTTAGACCTGTGGGTGCTTGTTTAGACATGTGGGTGTTTGTTCAGACCAGTGGGTGCTTGTTTAGACCTGTGGGTGCTTGTTCAGACCAGTGGATGCTTGTTTAGACCTGTGGGTGCTTGTTTAGACCTGTGGGTGCTTGTTTAGACCTGTGGGTGCTTGTTTAGACCTGTGGGTGCTTGTTTAGACCTGGGTGCTTGTTTGGACCAGTGGGTGCTTGTTTAGACCTGTGGGTGCTTTTTAGACCTGTGGGTGCTTGTTCAGACCTGTGGGTGCTTGTTTAGACCTGTGGGTGCTTGTTTAGACCTGTGGGTGCTTGTTTAGACCTGTGGGTGCTTGTTCAGACCAGGGGTGCTTGTTTAGACCTGTGGGTGCTTGTTTAGACCTGTGGGTGCTTGTTCAGACCTGTGGGTGCTTGTTTAGACACTGTGGGTGCTTGTTAGACCTGTGGTGCTTGTTCAGACCTGTGGTTGCTTGTTTAGACCTGTGGGTGCTTGTTTAGACTGTGGGTGCTTGTTCAGACCTGGGGTGCTTGCTTAGACCTGTGGGTGCTTGTTCAGACCGTGGGTGCTTGTTTAGACCTGTGGGTGCTTGTTCAGACCTGTGGGTGCTTGTTTAGACACGTGGGTGCTTGTTTAGACCTGTGGGTGCTTGTTCGACCTGTGGTGCTTGTTCAGACCTGTGGGTGCTTGTTTAGACACTGGTGCTTGTTCAGACCTGTGGGTGCTTGTTTAGACCTGTGGGTGCTTGTTTAGACCAGTGGGTGCTTGTTTAGACCTGTGGGTGCTTGTTCAGACCTGTGGGTGCTTGTTTAGACCTGTGGGTGCTTGTTCAGACCTGTGGTGCTTGTTAGACCTGTGGGTGCTTGTTTAGACCTGTGGGTGCTTGTTCAGACCTGTGGGTGCTTGTTTAGACCTGTGGGTGCTTGTTTAGACCTGTGGGTGCTTGTTTAGACCTGTGGGTGCTTGTTCAGACCTGTGGGTGCTTGTTTAGACCTGTGGGTGCTTGTTCAGACCTGTGGTGCTTGTTTAGACCTGTGGGTGCTTGTTTAGACCTGTGGTGGCTTGTTCAGACCAGTGGGTGCTTGTTTAGACCTGTGGGTGCTTGTTTAGACCTGTGGGTGCTTGTTCAGACCTGTGGGTGCTTGTTCAGACCTGTGGGTGCTTGTTTAGACCTGTGGGTGCTTGTTCAGACCTGTGGGTGCTTGTTTAGACCTGTGGGTGCTTGTTTACACGTGGGTGCTTGTTTAGACACGTGGGGCTTGTTCAGACCTGTGGGTGCTCGTTCAGACCTGTGGGTGCTTGTTCAGACCATGGGGTGCTTGCTTAGCCTGTGGGTGCTTGTTCAGACTGTGGTTGCTTGTTTAGGCCTGTGGGTGCGCAGTTTGAAATTCCGACTTTTTATCGAAAATATGCCAATTACTGAAAGCGGCAGTGGGTCATATTTGCCCAAACCCCCCTGCGTTTTTTTCAAAATATCCCAAACCCCAATTTCGATACCTGAGCCATATTTTGGAGCCCAATTCTGGCTCTCTGCACGTATTCGCAGTTTGAAATTCTCAATTTCCCAACCCCCCTGCAGTTTTCAAAATATCCCAAACATCCCAAATCCGATACCTAGAAATCCTACTAAAAATCCCCTAGAAATCCTACTAGAAGCTACTAGAAATCTACTAGAAATTCCCATAGAAATCCCCTAGAAATTTCCTTAGAAATTCCCCCTAGGAATTCCCTACAGTTTCCCCTAGAAATCTCCTAGAATTTCCCCTGGAAATTCTCCTGGAATTTCTACTAGAAATTCCCTTATAAATATTGTAAATTCCGCTAGAAATCCTACTAGATTTCCCTAGAAATCCTACTAAAAATCCGTTAGAAATCCTACTGGGAATCAAACTAGAAAATCTACCAGAAATCCAACTATAAATCCTACTGGGAATTCCCCTAGAAATTCCTCTAGAAATCCCGAGAAATGTTGATCTACTTATTTTACTGTTAGTTGAATATTCCTGAGCGTAATAACGCCCTAATTTGACATTAGAGGATGGGAGTGTTGGCGGCCGCTGTAACCCTGGCAGAGAAGGCTTGCCACATTTTACTGCTATTTAACGTCAAATTCTTTGTTCCCTTTCAAATGTAACAGGAGCATGAACAGGGATGGTATACGTACCCTTGCTTGAATGTACCTTACGCAATAACGCCCAAGTTTGACGTTAAATGTGTATGGGAGGAGGACACTGGCCTGGCCGGCCGCCACCGTGGGAGGGGAGGGAGTGAAGGAGCAGTGGCCAGATATGACTTATCGTCGCCTGCAATTTTACGTCCAATTCGTTTCCATAAGTTTAAATGTAGGCAATAAATAACACTGACGATTTATCTACCTAATTAACCCTTGACTGAATGTCCCTTGCGTAAAAACGCCAAAATTTCACGTGAGATAGGTGGCAGGGGCTTGCTGCAATGGTGGTGTTTGGCAACACAGACCCGAACGATCGTTGTCAAATTGAATGCTTTTAATTGCTTAATTAACGTTGCAACTCTTCATTTAAATCTCTAAACATCACAAAAGTATATTTATATAATTGATTTCAGCAATCTATGCACCTGCAACGTATATTGAGTAATAAACTTGACAAAATCGGTAGTATTTTTTATACATTAACGCAATGTCATCATCGTTTTGAATAATTAAGATCTTGATGGATAATATAC
>WNGS01143461.1:9989-22624 GCA_020271785.1 Procambarus virginalis
AACACTGGAAGGTCAGAGAATTCTTAGAAAAAATACCATTTTAAATTAAGGAAGAGTAAGACACGGCATGAACAACTTGACAAGTAGGCAGTGCAAAGAAACTTAAGGAATATTTATTCCGCCGAAGACGCCTGACAGCTGAATGGAAGGTGCTTCGGATTCTGAGGTTCCTGGGTTCGATCCCCGGTGGAGGCGGAGACAAATGAGCAAAATGTTCTTTCACCCTGATGCTCCTGTTACCTAGAAGTAAATAGGTACCTGGAAGTTATACAGCTGCTGCGGGCTGCTTTCTGGGGGTGTGTAACAAAAAGAAGGTTGGTCAAGGACCGGGCCGCGGGAACGCTAAGCCCCGAAATCATCTCAAGATAACCTCAAGATAGCCTCTAAGGGACAAAAAAATCAAGAAATCGATTTAATTGGTTTAACAGACAATGCTTCGAGGCAAAAATGAGAAGAAAAATAACATAGAAGAAACAGAGGTTGTACAGAACAGAGACACAGAACAATGCGCACAACATATATTCAAAAGGGAGGAACAAATACACAAAGACCCGGAGAAGAGCACAGATGCAATAAGAATACGACATAGCAACCAAAGCCAAGGATCAGCCTGAATTAAAATATTGTCACATGTGGGGAGAGTTACAGTAAATGAACTAGTGATGAGGCGACACACTTGAGGAGGAAGCCACACAAAGAACAATAAGAAAGTGGGTGAAGACCACCATAAAATATTCCAGGAAGTCTTAAGGAGACAACCAGAACAACCCAGATCTACGACGTCTGATAGAGCAGGAACTATCAGAAAAAAGTGTGATAGAAATAGCAGTGACTCCAGAGGCAATTAACAAACACTTAGATGAGCACTCTGTAATGGAAGCCACAGTTCCTGACAACCTCTCAATAGAACCGAAACTGTCATCTCTATCATCGTGAGGATCCTTTGTTATAGTCTTCAACTCCTCAACGTGAATCAGGGATGGGTTGGTATCCCTGCATGGAGCGTTGAATCAGGAATGGGTTGGTATCCCTGCATGGAGCGTTGAATCAGGAATGGGTTGGTATCCCTGCATGGAGCGTTGAATCAGGGATGGGTTGGTATCCCTGCATGGAGCGTTGAATCAGGAATGGGTTGGTATCCCTGCATGGAGCGTTGAATCAGGGATGGGTTGGTATCCCTGCATGGAGCTATAAGGAGCTAGTATCAGACACGCTGGCCAAAATAAAATTTGGTGAACCACCAAATAAATGAATTAAGAAACCACAGAACCTTATTTTGAGACAAAGGTTGTTATTACAGCTGATGGCAGGAAGGGTCTGGGCCTTCCCATGGCATAATTGGTGGTCCCTTTCCCAGGGCAAGGTTGTTGACCCCTTTCCCATGGCATAATTGGTGGCCCCTTTCCCAGGGCAAGGATGGTGGTCCCTTTCCCAGGGCAAGGTTGTTGGCCCCTTTCCCATGGCATAATTGGTGGTCCCTTTCCCAGGGCAAGGTTGTTGGCCCCTTTCCCAGGGCAAGGTTGTTGGCCCCTTTCCCATGGCATAATTGGTGGTCCCTTTCCCAGGGCAAGGTTGTTGGCCCCTTTCCCAGGGCAAGGTTGTTGACCCCTTTCCCATGGCATAATTGGTGGCCCCTTTCCCAGGGCAAGGTTGGTGGTCCCTTTCCCAGGGCAAGGTTGTTGGCCCCTTTCCCATGGCATAATTGGTGGTCCCTTTCCCAGGGCAAGGTTGGTGGTCCCTTTCCCAGAGCAAGGTTGGTGGTCCCTTTCCCAGGGCAAGGTTGGTGGTCCCTTTCCCAGGGCAAGGCTGGTGGTCCCTTTCCCAGGGCAAGGTTGGTGGTCCCTTTCCCAGGGCAAGGTTGGTGGTCCCTTTCCCATGGCATAATTGGTGGTCCCTTTCCCATGGCATAATTGGTGGTCCCTTTCCCAGGGCAAGGTTGGTGGTCCCTTTCCCAGGGCAAGGTTGTTGGCCCTTTCCCATGGCATAATTGGTGGTCCCTTTCCCAGGGCAAGGTTGTTGGCCCCTTTCCCAGGGCAAGGTTGTTGGCCCCTTTCCCAGGGCATAATTGGTGGTCCCTTTCCCAGGGCAAGGTTGGTGGTCCCTTTCCCAGAGCAAGGTTGGTGGTCCCTTTCCCAGGGCAAGGTTGGTGGTCCCTTTCCCAGGGCATAATTGGTGGTCCCTTTCCCAGGGCAAGGTTGGTGGTCCCTTTCCCAGGGCAAGGTTGGTGGTCCCTTTCCCAGGGCATAATTGGTGGTCCCTTTCCCAGGGCATAATTGGTGGTCCCTTTCCCAGGGCATAATTGGTGGTCCCTTTCCCATGGCATAATTGGTGGTCCCTTTCCCAGGGCATAATTGGTGGTCCCTTTCCCAGGGCATAATTGGTGGTCCCTTTCCTAGGGCATAATTGGTGGTCCCTTTCCCAGGGCATAATTGGTGGTCCCTTTCCCAGGGCATAATTGGTGGTCCCTTTCCCAGGGCATAATTGGTGGTCCCTTTCCCATGGCATAATTGGTGGTCCCTTTCCCAGGGCAAGGTTGGTGGTCCCTTTCCCAGGGCAAGGTTGGTGGTCCCTTTCCCAGGGCATAATTGGTGGTCCCTTTCCCATGGCATAATTGGTGGTCCCTTTCCTAGGGCATAATTGGTGGTCCTTTTCCCATGGCATAATTGGTGGTCCCTTTCCCATGGCATAATTGGTGGTCCCTTTCCCAGGGCAAGGTTGGTGGTCCCTTTCCCAGGGCAAGGCTGGTGGTCACCATCAATCATCCTGGCACAGGACTGGTAGCCCTCGGTGAAGCTCCCAATCTTGCGATTGCTGCCTGGCAATGATTTCGGGGCTCAATGTCCCTGCGGCCCAGTCCCCGACCAGGCCACAGTTGTGAGGCACTCATCAGAGAGCAGGTATCAGTCACTTGCAGGCAACATGCGCGCCCTAAGGATGTACTGGTTCCTGGTGAGCATGATACCAGCCCTAAGGAGGTATCAGTGCCTCGCCAGCAAGATACCAGCCCTAAGGAGGTATCAGTGCCTCGCCAGCAAGATACCAGCCCTAAGGAGGTATCAGTGCCTCGCCAGCAAGATTCCAGCCCTAAGGAGGTATCAGTGCCTCGCCAGCAAGATTCCAGCCCTAAGGAGGTATCAGTGCCTCGCCAGCAAGATACCAGCCCTAAGGAGGTATCAGTGCCTCGCCAGCAAGATACCAGCCCTAAGGAGGTATCAGTGCCTCGCCAGCATAATACCAGCCCTAAGGAGGTATCAGTTCCTCGCCAGCATAATACCAGCCCTAAGGAGGTATCAGTGCCTTGCCAGCATAATACCAGCCCTAAGGAGGTATCAGTGCCTCGCCAGCAAGATACCAGCTCTTCTATTTCAGGAGGCGTCTGCTTCAGGGAGCCTCTGAGATCAAGCTTCACATTCCAGCTGCTATTGTTGTTTAATGTCTGTGTTGAGAGGAGACATGGAGGTGGCGGTGACTCCTCCGGCTGGAGGCCCATCACTACTCAGTCCCACCTTCCAGGAGTTATAATATAAAGCTCTCACTGGTTCTTATCTCGGCCATGACTTCATCAACTTTGAGCAGTTTAGAAATCTTTCCACATCAGATACTTGGTTAAGTTGGCAACTTTGAATGCAAATGTCCCTTTTATGTTGCCAGTCTCTACTTTTTAAGATTTTATTGCATTAATTTTTCATGTGTAGTTTCTCGCTCTATGGACACAAGTCAAAATAACCTGCAACGTTAAAAGAATATGAGTTAAGGCGCAAGCAAGACTAACAGACTACTGGCTCAGGTGATGACCTCATGGGAGTCAATATATACGGAATGGTGTTCTTATAATATAAAACTCAACTATATTCCTTTATAGGTGTATATATCTCAGTCATTTCTCAAGAGTCAGGAAGAGTTCATTTGATAAATGAGCTCAGAATGAAGTATTTTTATTTCATTGATCTGTTTATTTCTTTCTGTGACAGTCTCCTTATTGATGCAGCTGACACTATGACGGAAGCTCTGTAGTTGGAGCTGCCATGTGCATCTGTAATCTGTGTAGCTTCCTTGTGCAGCTGTAACCTGTGCAGCTGTAACCTGTGTAGCTCCCTTTTGCAGCTGGAGCCTGTGCAGCTCCCTTATGCAGCTGTAACCTGTGCAGCTGTAACCTGTGTAGCTCCCTAGTGCAGCTGTAACCTGTGTAGCTCCCTTGTGCAGCTGTAGCCTGTGCAGCTCCCTTGAGCAGCTGTAACCTGTGCAGCTGTAACCTTTGCAGTTCCCTTGTGCAGCTGTAACCTGTGCAGCTCCCTTGTACAGCTGTAATCTGTGCAGCTGTAACCTGTGCAACTGTAACCTATGCAGCTCCCTTGTGCAGCTGTAACCTGTACAGCTATCTTGTCCACCTGTAACCTATGCAGCTCCCTTGTGCAGCTGTAACCTGTACAGCTATCTTGTCCACCTGTAACTTATGCAGCTCTCTTGTGCAGCTGTCACCTGTGCAGTTCCCTTGCGCAGCTGTAACCTTTGCAGTTCCCTTGTGAGGCTGTGACCTGTGCCGCTCCCTTGTGCAGCTGTAACCTGTGCCGCTCCCTTGAGCAGCTGTAACCTGTTCAGCTCCCTTTCGCAGATGTAATCTGTGCAGCTCCCATGTGCAGCTGTAGCCTGTGCAGCTCCCGTGAGCAGCTGTAACCTGTGCTGCTCCCTTGAACAGGTGTAGCCTGTGCAGGTCCCTTGTGCAGCTGTAACCTGTGCAGTTCCCTTGTGCAGCTGTAGCCTGTGCAGCTGTAACCTGTGCAGCTCCCTACTGCAGCTGTAACCGGTGCAGCTGTAACTTGTGCAGCTGTAACTTGTGCAGCTGCCCAGTGCAACTGTCACCTGTGCTAGGCAGATGTATACATGCCGACTCATTCAAACATCAAGAGCTAACTATTGACCAATTTACTAGAATAATACACAGAGAAATATTCTAGCGTGAACTGCATGTCTAACCATTTGATCGAAATACACCTCTCTAAATAAACACATTTCCGCCGGCAAAGCATTTATTTCATGGTATACCTTTGTTGGCATATATCAGAAGCATTACCGAATTCGAGAATTTTATTACAAGAAAAGCCTTTGTAAATATTTAACAATGCCAACATTACCTACTTCTCTTTAAGGTCTCATGAAAAGTGGTTAGATTCCCTGTGTGTACTCACCTAGTTGTACTCACCTAGTTGTGCTTGCAGGGGTGTAGCTCTGGCTCTTTGGTCCCGCCTCTCAACTGTTAATCAACTGGTGTACAGATTCCTAAGCCTACTGGACTCTATCATATCTACATTTAAAACTGTGTATGGAGTCAGCCTCCACCACATCACTGCCTAATGCATTCCATCTGTTAACTACTCTGACACTGAAAAAGTTCTTTCTAACGTCCCTGTGGGTCATTTGAGTACTCAGTTTTCACCTGCGTCCCCTTGTACCACCCCTATTCTCTATGCTCTTCGTCTCCTAATTTCTCGTTGTTAATCTTCCTTTGTAGTTGTTGTTGACTCTCATAGTGCCCTCATGGCTCTCGGGTTCTTTAAGTCCTTTAATTCGGTTCATCCAGTGGTTGTCGAGATCCAGCATTGGCTGTTTCTTGTTCACAGTAAATTTAAGTTGGTTGAGTTTTGTTGGGTTCCCAGCCATATTGGTGTCTATAAATGAGCGTGCGGATGCTGCCGCTAGGAAAGCTGTCCGCTAGGAAAGCTGTCCGCTCTTGTCCCGTCTCTCGTAAAGATATTCCTTATTCCGACTTTTACCCGGTTATTCATTGGGCCGTCCTCCTACCACCGTAATAGGCGATGGGAAACGGCTCTGGCGAGGTTGGGTATTGGCCATACTCGCTTAACTCATGGTCACTTAATGGAGCGCCGCCCTGCTCCTTATTGTCCAAATTGCAATATCCCTCTTATGGTCATGCATATCCTTGTTGAATGTCCTGACATTCGGGACAAGCGTGTGTCTTGTTTTCCGACCATCCCTCGCGGTCGCTTGTCCCTCAATAGAATTCTTGGTGACTCGGATACTTTTGATATCGTTCGCCTTATGCGTTGCTGTTCTCGTATTGGCATCCTTGGTGATATTTAGCGCCCTCTAATTATCCCGCACATTTGATGGTGCTACATAGTCTTCCCGGTTTGGTGCCTTCTTTTGATAATTACTTATTTACTCATGGTCCACCCGTGTTAAACAGTTTATCCTTATCTGCCCTGTCAATTATTCTGAGAATTTTGTAGGTTGTGATCATGTCGCCCCATACTCTTCTGTCTTTCAGTGTCGTGAAGTGCATTTCTCGCAGCCTTTTCTCGTAACTCATGTCTCTTAGTTCTGGAACTAGCCTAGTGTCATACCTAAGAACTTTTTCCAGCTTCGTCTTGTGCTTGACAAGGTACGGGATCCATGCTGGGGCCGCATATTCCAGGATTGATCTTACATATGTGGTGTACAAGATTCTGAAGGATTCCTTACACAGGTTCCAGAAGGCTATTCTGATGTTGGCCAGCCTCGCATATGCCGCAGACGTTATTCTTTTTATGTGGATTTCAGGAGACAGGTTTGGTGTGATATCAACTCCCAGATCTTTCTCTCTGTCCGTTTCATTAAGTACTTCATCTCCTATTCTGTATTCTCTGTCTGGCCTCCTGTTTCCACTGCCTAGTTTCATTACTTTGCATTTGTTTGGGTTGAACTTCAACAGCCCTTTGTTGGACCATTCACTCAGTCTGTCTAGGTCATCTTGTAGCCTCTTACTATCATCCTCTGTTTCAATCCTTCACATAAGTTTTGCATCATCAGCAAACATTGAGAGAAACAAGTCTATACCCTCTGGGAGGTCATTTACATATATCAGAAACAGTATAGGTCCAAGGACTGTTTATGTATGTGTGTGTGGGGGGGTGGGGTGTGCGTGCATGTGTGCATGCGTGCGTGCGTGCATGTGAGTATGTGTATGTGTCACGAGGGCCCCTTAAGTGTCAACTTCTACACGGAATGAGCCACTTTGAGATTTTAAATATATATGATATACTGATCAAGAATTTGATAATATTTTACCTCACTCTGTACATCAGAATAACTGACAAAGCCAGATCCTTCCCTCACACAACCAGGCGAGTATATAAAGCCCTTATATCGAGGTGGATCCGTTGTCCTTATCACGTGGATGCTTCACAAGTGCAGTTGAGTGGTGATGGTAGTTCTTCTCTATCTAACACGAACTCTGGAGTTCGTCATTGTACCCTTATGTATGTTGTTTTACTGTCCAATAATTTACTGTATCACTGTTCACTATAGTTCAAGTATACCTAGGTACCAATATGTAAATATAAGCCTCGTGGCCCTGCGTTCCCACGTGGCCTGGTGCTGGTGATTGATCACTTTCAACACAAAGTGCTAGCTATATCACTGTATTTTTTTCTTTCCTATGTGTAGTTATACACATTGTGATAACCGAGATCTGTGCTCCATCACTGTAATCTTATGACGATTATTGGGGAGTGCGACTCTCCCACATGGCTGACCCTCCCACATGGCTGACCCTCCCACATGGCTGGCGACTTACGACTCACCCTACCCTGTGTGTGTGTGTGTGTGGGTATTCACCTAGTTGTGCTTGTGGGGGGGGGGGGGTTTGAGCTCTGCTCTTTCGGCGTGTGTGTGTGTGTGTGTGTGTGTGTGTGTGTGTGTGTGTGTGTGTGTGTGTGTGTGTGTGTGTGTGTGTGTGTGTGTGTGTGTGTGTGTGTGTGTGTGTGTGTGTGTGTGTGTGTGTGTGTGTGTGTGTGTGTGTGTGTGTGTGTGTGTATGTCTACTCTGACACAGAAAAAGTTCTTTTTAACGTCTCTGTGGCTCATTTGGGTACTCAGTCTCCACCTGTGTCCCCTTGTTCACGTACCACGTGTATTATAAAGTTTATCTTTATCTACCCTGTGTCGGGGTTTCACGGTGTTCTCGTAATAGAAGGGTTAAAGCAACACTAGACTGGATCTCCTTCCCAGGTGGTTGCTCCAACAATAACCCTTACTCACCGTCGTTCGGCGGGTCTTCCCTCAATCCTCTCGGCTCCACTGCTGGCCTCGGAGAGTATCCCAGTCGATCTCACAACCGGCCTTTAGATTATAAGATGAGTGAGAGCACAGATCGTTCCCTCAATCCGTGGCCCACCCCGACACCGAACTCTTATACAGCCTTCAAGGTCGCCAACTGGTTTTCTTATGTCCAGTAACACTGCAGTGGTCAAGTGTAATTGTGGCAAGAGCAAATTCCAATAATGTGGTATCAGGCAGGTCACTCTACTTTATATCATTACACGGTCACAAGATAAATGGAGGGGATATCAAACACCAAAGAGTTTTGGTATTTTACTTAAAAGACAACGAGAAATATATATGCATCAATGTATCAGGATTAATATATGACAATTGCTCCATTCATAGCGTAATAATCTGAAGCACACCGATATGGTAACATCGGCACGTGTCACCTGTCAGACTCAGCTGTCCGGGACCCTCGCGATCGTGGGAACAGACTAGTACTTGTTTTCTAATTGTCACGATCCCCGTTTATTTAACTTTTTCCAAAACACTATTCAACGTTCACATGGTTTACTTATGATTTCACTGGCCTCACGATCAACATCTTATTCACAATACTCTCACAATGACTTTTCACCGTACCAAAAGATTACTCTATTCTTAATAATATTTACTGTGAATGCACTCACTTGATCACTGAACTTTTCTTTATATTTATACTTTCTCTTAAAGAGATATCACTGGCAAACACTTCACGTATATGATATTATTCAGCACACAGTCATGTCATATATAAATCAATAATCAAACTTCAGGCATATATATCAATAGATCATAGAGATCAACACACAGGCATTTATATTGATGAATTATAGAGATCAACACACGGGCACTTATATCAATAGATTATAGAGATCAATCCACAGGCATTTATATCAATAGATTATAGAGATCAATCCACAGGCATTTATATCAATAGATTATAGAGATCCATACACCAATATCTGGTTTACTACCAATATATATAATAATAATAATCACAGATCAATAATAATAGTCACAGTAAATTCTCTGATGAATCTTGGTGCTTGCACACACCCACACATAGATATATATGTAAACTGATACTGTGAGCGCTCTGGGCAGCCTCACCACATACTGTGCTCTCTGTGACTTAGACTCAAGTGAGACTTGCTCACGACATATAAAATATCCTGACAAGAAATATATATATAGCTAACTAAAGGGGAAATGGGAGGGAACTGTAAACACCTACTTCACCTATCCTAGGATGACAGTTGGGTTGTAGCTCCTGGTCCAGGCTCTCGCCTCGTTCATCCAGAAACACAAGCCCCACGCCTTAGGATGTCGCGTCTCGCCGCTTCTGTACACAGCAGGTCCGTGCTTCTTTCCCTACAGTACGTCGCAGGGTTGAAGTCGGTCTCCTGGCCGTCAACTTTCCTCCCAACTACGGCAGCCAGCCTACGTCTCGGCGGTCGTCGTACGTTTCCCAATTAGTCTTGTCACTGTACTCCCAGAGTAACTGCCTCTCACCACTACGAAGTCACTGAAGTTATCAGCCGTCCCGGACGACACACGCACAGCACCCGACTTCAGAGCACTTGAAGCTCACAACACTGTCAATTCCCTCGTCGTCTAGATATATCGCTAGGTATTTGGGAAGACTTCTCGACGTGCTTGCATCCAACTGTTGACTCGTAGGGTTCCACGAAGGTGGGGTTACTGTCAAACTTGACAGGATCGTCGATCACACGTTCAACCTGGTTGACAAGGCTGTCAACCTGGTTCACTCACGGTGGGTGGCCCGGCCACTAAGCTGTCTCTTATACTGGTGAACTGCCAACGACGACACACGTCGATGCCCGGCCCACTTCTTGCAACGCACCTGTCCCTGAGCACTTGTTGCTCAATATTCTGTCAATTCCTTATCTGAGCCACTCTGGGTTGCAGGAAGACCTCACAGAGTGCGTGCCAACAACTGGAGACGCTTAAATCCACCGGAGTTCGGTAAATCCGTCACTCTGACAGGATGACCGATCGCGCGTCCTACCTCTCGGACGTGTCGTGAAAGACTGATGTCGCCTGGCGCCAACACGGGCGGACCCCCTATGCCTATGTGACGTCACTTTTCCCAAAGTTGGTTTTCATTGGCTCCCAGTGCCATGTCGCTGACGGTGACCAATCTGGCGCCACTGACGTCACACAGTTTTGGCGGGAGAACAGACTTGCCAGCGCCATATTGGCTCCCTAAAGGGCCTATCCCACAGGCCAAAACTACTTTTCCAAATTTCTCGGCTCTTCGAGAATACTGTTCTCTCCCACATATGTTCAATTGATGCCTGCAATGTAGAGAACGCTCGGGAATAGTGGACATGACTCTTACAGCAGGCGTGGGAGAATTAGAAGGGGGGGAACACCGTCACATACCCCTCCCCTTAAAATAAGAGTCATGTCTGGTTAGTGCATGCGGGACAACGCATCTGCGACTACGTTGTCCTTTCCTTTGATGTTTTTATATCCAGCCAGTACTCCTGCAGCAGTAGAGCCCACCTCGTTAGTCGTTGGTTGGAGTTCCTCATTTTGTGCAAAAAGGTTAGAGGGTTATGATCTGTGAACACAAGAACAGGTCTTGCCCCTCCTCCCACGTACACGTCAAAATGCTTTAGGGCCATAACTAGCGCCAACGCTTCTTTTTCAACGGTACTATAGGCCCGCTGGTATTTCACAAACTTCTTAGAGTAGAATGCTACCGGCCTATGCACTTCACTCCTCTCTTGAGCCAACATGGCTCCTATTCCGACGTCGCTGGCATCCACGTACAGGATAAACTTGGCGGAGAAGTCTGGAGATATTAACACTGGAGCCTCTGTCAACAGTCTCTTGGTCTCCTCGAAAGACTCCTGACAAGCCTCTCCCCATCTCCATCGCACATTCTTGGATAGGAGCTCCGTCAAAGGATGTGCTACCGTGGAAAAATTTCTGCAAAACCCGCGATAGTATCCTATCATCCCGAGGTACCTTAACAATTCTTTGCGCGTCTTGGGCACGGGGTATTCTTTAATGGCCAGCACTTTGATCTACCGGGGTTACTTCCCCTTGGCCGATCACGAAACCAAGGTACTCAAGGCGAGCTTTCCCAAACTCGCTTTTTGCTAAGTTCACAGTCAAGTTTGCCTCCTCGAGCCTTCTGAACAACTCTCCGAGCCTTTCCAAGTGCGTTTTCCAATCATCGGCGTACACAACGATGTCGTCTATATATACTGTGCAGCCCTCGGCGCCCCTGAGCAACTCATTCATCATCCTTTGGAAACAGCTCCCGCTGTTTTTCATTCCAAAGGGTAACACCTTATACTGGTACAGCCCATCCGGAGTCACAAAGGCCGATATTTTCCTGGCTGCGGGAGTCAAAGAGATTTGATAGTATCCCTTGAGCAGATCGACCTTGGATACGTACCTCGCACTGCCCACCTGGTCAATGCAATCACTCACCCTTGGCATGGGTGGGAATCGGCCACAGTGACGGAGTTCACCTTCCTGTAGTCCGTGCAAAAGCGGAATGTTCCATCGCTTTTCTTTACCAGCAGGCATGGAGAACTCCACTCACTGTTACTGGGCTCCGCGAGGTCGTTCTCAAGGAGATACTCCACCTCCTTCCTCATTAGCTCCCGCTTCTCCGGGCTTACCCTGTACGCGCTTTGCTTGACGGGCCTGGCGTCCCTCACTTCCACCTCGTGCGTTACACTACGGTGACGTCGGGGCACGTCGGTGAAGAGGGAGGTGTTCTCCATCAACAGGTTCGTCAGTTCCGCGCTCTGTTGCTCTTTCAGGTGTTGTAGCTTGTCCCTGATCTTAGACAAACTCTCTGAATTGGTGAGTCGGGTACCATCCGCCCTAGACCACTTCCCTTCCTCCTCTGGAAGCTCTTGGTCCACTTGTACACACAGGATCACCTTTTCCTGGGGCTCTCGAGTCGCCGTCCGGTCCAGATTGGCGGCTCCTCCTCCTTCAAGGAAGAAAGGTTTTAGGCGGTCGACATGGCACACCTGTTTCTTTCGGGGTTTATCCGGCTTACCAATCTCGTACGTCACAGGACCCAACCGCCGTAGCACATGGTACGGTCCCTCGAACCGTGGCTCATTCACTCTGCTCTTACCCGGCAGTAATATCATCACCTGGGACCCAGTTTGGAACTCCCTCGGCGTAGCGCTCTTATCGTACCATTCCGACATCTTGCGCTGCGCTTCTTTAAGATGTTTTCCAGCCAGTTCCTTTGCTAAAGTGAGCCGCTCCTTAACTTTAGAACGTACTCATTAACCGCTCCCACGGTCACCCCTGTGTCCATTGTTCCTTCAGCATGGACAGAGGACTTCTCACCTCGTGTCCATATATCAGCTGGAAAGGTGAGAAACCTAGTGATTCACCACTGCGTTACGGATGGCAAATAACGCAGGGTATACTGCCTCGTCCCACTCAGCTCCCTGCTCAGCGCAGAACACTCTCAGGATCGTCTTCAAAGTGGAGTGGACCTTTCCGCGCGCCCCTCCGCTGCGGTCGTAGGGCGACGACCGAATC